>MJUU01034733.1:124192-138060 GCA_002080025.1 Modiolus philippinarum
AACTTCGAAACGGTTCCTAGAGAGCAATATTGGGTTTTGCACTAGAATTGAAATATGTCGGAAAACTGCATACAAACACACATAAATTGACATAGAAAAATCTATATTCGTCATTTAATTAATACAAGTTGCTCAAAAGCTTATGAACTCATACAAATAATCTGTTATAAAATATATAAAATACGGATATTTTAAAATCGAAGAGGGTATAAGTGTGAGCTGTTTGCATTTCTGATTTATATGACTGCTTAGTTATGTTATATTTGAAGCCAAAAAAGGAAAGGAATAATACTCATATTAAAGCAATAACCGTACATTATTTGAATATCCGACGGCGTCAATCGTAGATTTGACGGTCAAAATGCAATTTAACATGCGACGCGTCGATGCTGATTTCTGCCCTCACAATCCATTGTTATGTAAACGGAAGAACAAACTAACGCGACTGATGATTTATATAAGGCAAAAATGTTCATCAAATGATCAATTACTTGGTATGAGGTACCGTTAGATGTAGCAATGTCAAGATCACGCAACTTGTGTTTAACATTTACGAGAATGATAGTTACAAACAGAAAAAAAAGGTTCAAGAAGTTCATGGTCATGACGACCATGAACTTCTTGAACCTTTTTTTTTTGACAGCAACCGATATACAAGTCAGTCGACTTAAAAATGTGACGATTTTGTAAAATGAAGATTTGGACATACCCATTATTTACGTCCGCGTAGACAAATTCTGGATAATGACCTTGACCGTAACTGGAGTTGGTTCAGGAAATGTAACAAACATTTTTGGCAGTAAGTTGATTTTTGTATAAGACAAAATTTATTATACAGATAGCGGTGATTTATCGAGTTTTCTCAGTTAATTAAATGTCATATTGTCATCGGTGAAAATAAAGGATTTCTAGTCACTGGGTGACGTCTTAATNTTGACGTTTTGACATGAAAAAAATAATCCGCATCTAAAATCTTGGTTTTTGAGTAGAAAATGTATATAATAAAAAGCATAACTAATCGCCCATCATGAATATCAATAAAAATGTCACTCGTGTCAATGAACGCAGTGGATAAAACTCGTTGCGGAGCAAAGTTCCGCAACTCGTTTAATCCTTCTGCGTTGTTCTGCACTCGTGACATTTTTATTGATATTCACGACGGTCAATTAGTTATACTATAAATATTTGTCTGTGAGTTATGGTTTTCTGTAGAAATTAAAATAAAAGTGTTGACAAATCTATTTGTCGTTTCTTCTGTTGAGTAGTATACATGAAAAAAGAACCATACAGTTACATTGCAAAGTTAAGCAAATACAAAACACCTTAGTTTGCTCTTCTTCTTAAATTCATTATGAGGCCTTCAAAAACATTACTTCCTCATTGTAAATAAATGATGGCCACTTGTACCATCTTGAGCGGAAAAAATAAACGCAAAGTATGTTTTACAAAAACTGTAATCCGTTGCCCGATAAAGGGACCGAAAGACAAAGCAAAATATTCACGACCACAAATTCTGTGAAAAATGTAATCAACGGAGCCCGTTCACTTTTAACAATCATACAAATGTATATACCATAGAAAAAATCCGCCGAACAGTTTAAGAGAAAATGTTTTTATAGTTAAGTGGACAAACAAGTTGAAGGCCCAAAGTCCCACACATATTGTTCAATCGATATGCCGTTAAAATAGGCTTATCTACAATGTACAAGGCATTCGCAACAATAACTATACACGTAAGAGTAATCAGTCGTATTGTTGCAGAGGAAAAAGCACTAACATGTGACAAACAGACGGGTCAAAACACTATACCATTTTCAACTTCATGTTGAAATTTTCATTTTAAAACCTGTGAAGTTAAGCCTCGATATTTTGTCAAATTATCTAAAAAATATATGTGCTGGTTAATATATATAAGTTCATAACTAGAGAAAAAAAATGAATGAAACGGTCTCATAGATAAAATATTGCAGGAAAAATGGTAACATTAATGTGAACATTTCTACTTGTTCAGACAAGTACAAAACAAGCTAATATCAAAATAAAATGCACGAGCTGTTTCCATTATATTTTACTATTCTATTTATTTATCCGTTTTCTCCCTTCTCTCCCTGATGACAAAACTTTACCACAAGCGTTTCAATTGTAAACTTCCCATTTTTGAGCAGTGATATTCTCACATCTCCGGCATATGGTGTGTACATTTCACAACTCATTCGCTATTTCCATGCCTGTAGTTTGTACAGCGATTTTGTCAACGGAGAGACATTACTGTCTCAAAAACTTATGCATCAAAGGTATGTTCAGTCAGTCTTGCAATTGTCAGTACATAAATTATAGGGTTGCCACCGCGATGGTACAGGCCGTTGCAGTGTTTCTATTTCATAAATGAAAATAGATATCTTTGGGTAGATCAAGAGTTACTACCGGACTGACAAACATCGACTGTGACAAAAACCAGACTTACCACTTGCAGTGTGACGAGTGCCACGCGTTGAGCAGATCATGCTCCCCTTCCGGAGCACCTGATGATACATCAGTTTTTGTAGGGTTCACACTGCTAGTGCTTTAGTAATGTGGCGTTCTTGTTCATTTTTGTTTATTTGTTTTGACTTTGTCAGACTGCCTCAATTCGTGTTGGATATGAATTGCCGTGATTTTGGATTTATGATTTTCGAATTCCTCCTTCCCTCGTTCTTGCTTCGGTATTCGTTTGCCGATGTATTGTCCATGTCATATGAAAAATTTTGTAATTTCAACGTTGAAAGCCGAACATGACTGTTCAGATTCGTTTTACTTTTTGAAACCTCCTCATTTTAATACACGCATATAGACATGAATATGCGTGAGCGTGTTCGTACGCACTATTAACATATTAGCGAAGTCTTCGAATTTTGCACATAGTTATTGTAATATTTTATGTTCATAGATTCCAATAAACTGGTTGCACAAGACATAATATCAATTTTATGTTGATTAAGTTTATGCTGTAAAGGATATCGTTGACCATGACACAAATAAAACATCAATATCAGGTGGTTTTTGTTTATATTCAATCTTAGACAGATAACTCAAGTGGTCATGTAAATTCATGTTCTACAATAAAGATATGTTTCACTGAAATCAACAAGGTTAACATTAAATGTGATAAAATCACACAAATAACATTTTAGAATCGAGTGTTTGTTTAATTACTGAATGTTTCATGTAATCGGTCTTCTGTAATCACTTCCATGTACAAACCTCTCCGCAACCTCAAACTAGACCGATTTTATGAAGTCCTTCAAAATAAATCTTCAACACGATAAGCTAAATTCAGTACTCTGGGATCTAATACAGCAGTCTTTCTGTACTAAGAAAAGTGAAAGAAGATAATTATTCATATTTTGTGATAGGTAAAGATGGGGCCTATTTTGTTAAACATTACATTGATTCATACAAAAAAATATACAGAGGAGGATGTCATGGTATGCTAGAATTCTTGATAGATAACATATTTGTAGAACTTGGAGGACAAGTTTTCGAGCACACAATAGGAACACCTATGGGGACTATTTGTGCGCCACCTTTAGCAGATTTGTTTCTTCATTCGTATGAAGCCAGTTTCATACAAGGTCTAGTTGTACAAAACTATACGACAAGCGTAATGATTTCGACTTTCCAATAGTGAACTTCCCGTTTTTGAGCAGTAATATTCCCACACTCTGGCATATGGCGTGTAAATTTCACAACTCATTCGCTATTGCTACACTTATACATCAAAGGTATGTTCATTTTTTTATGTCACTACATAAATTGTATGGTTGTCACCACCGTTTGACAGGCCGTTGCAATGTTTCAATTTCACAAAATAATTAGAATAGATATCTTTGGGTAGATCCAGAGTTTATTAATGGACTGACTTACACCGATTGTGACAAAACCAGACTTTTCACACTGGCAAAGTGACACGGCCACCGGTGGAGCATATCATGTTTCACCCACCCAGAGCACATGATGATACCTCAGTTTTTTGTAGGTGTTCACGCTACTAATGCTTTAATTATATTGCGTTCTTGTTCATGTTTTGTCGTTATCATTCTGTCTCAATTCGTATTGGATATGAATTACCGTGATTTTGTTTTTACGATTTTAGATTCCCCCTATTCCCTCATTCTTGCTTCCGTATTCGTTTGCCAATGTATCACTGTAAAAGTAAATCAAGCAAAACTCTTATTTTTTCACTGAAATATCTGTTTCGTCTTTTAAGTTAAGGGAGTACGAGCCTCAGATTTTCAGAAGCATTCGATATCCTCGGGTTTTATTCATTCAAACAGTGTAAAATTTTTTTGCGCATGGATCATATTTTCTTATTCATAGGTCACTTTAAAATGTATAAAATAGACAGTGTATAAAATCTAATCAATTTCCAATTATATTTTCATATATTTAAATGCATATAAACATCTTATGCAAATTAAAGGAAAACTCTAGAGAGAACTGTTTCCCGCCAAAATTTTGACGTCTTATATCTCAAAAATTCCTACATGGATTTTCAAAATTTTTTGCTCAAGTTGTTCCATTAGCAGTGCCCTTCAAAACAAAAGGTCAGAGTTTAAATTCTAATTACAAAATTTCTGACACTCATGCTCCCTTAATTAATTTCTCATAGATAAGTTACTGACAGAAATTTGATATCCAATTAAAGCTATTTAAAATCTTTTAAATGCAACTATTTCTATATTATTCTTTCGATACAAAAATATGCCCCTTCCTCTGCAAAAAAATTGCGAAAATAGCAATTTATTGGGTGTTAATTTAATTAAGATAAACACAGTTTGTCATTTGATCTATTTTTATGCCATACCTATCAGGTTTGATAGTGTTGGAAAAAAGACCATTTAAGATCATTAAATTTTGTTTTTTTTTTGTATACAATTTAACAAAATTCGACTTCCTGACCTACTAAAATTAGTTTCAGACTTATGGTTATTTCATAAATGTAAAAGTGAGCACCCATTCTCCTGAAAAATAAGGGAGCATTTTAAAACATTTAGACCATAATGTTTCATTGGAATTCTTGTGTGTATTTCACTTGTGATGACATACAAAAGACGTTTAAAGTAGACTGAAATTGCAAAGGAGAATTTTATTCGACTGTTTTGCTCGTAATTATGTGCATACGGGACTTGTCCGTTTTTCATTGGCTTATATTGTTTTTACTTTGAGGTGTAAATATCTCATGAAATAGAAATATATCTAAAAAATATTGATGAAATGTCTCAAAAATATGACTCGACTATAAGAACATTTTAAACACATTATTAAACACACTTCCAAACGTTTAGATTTTATCTGCACTGAAGAGACATAAGTTGTCGAAATGCGCATATGCAGAAAGTAAATTCACAGTAACTTCGGTATTTAGTTATTATACAGTCTGAACAATCGCAAACATATAACCCCCACAAAATTATTCAACACCTTCTATTTAACTTCACTTAAGAATTGAATGCATTATTTTGAAGTTTCATTGGGATATGAAAGGGTTGACCGAAGCACATTTTTAATGAAGCGCGGTAGCGCTTCATGTTAAAAATGTGCGCCCGGTCAACCCTTTCATAGTCCCTATGAAACTTCAAAATAATGCATTCAATTCTTATAATTACATTTTAAACCCGAAATATGAAAAATAAGTTTATTTACAGGGAAGTACGCCATGTACATTGGGATTCTATTTTTACAAATTCATCCTCCACGTGAACACGTGGTAAAATGTGTTTCATGGGAATTGCAACTTCACATTGATATGCCACGTGATCGATGTTCACCTATCAAACTGACGGAATTCAAATGAATATTCATGAAAAATGCTATTTTTTATCAAGATAAAATGATATATAACGAAAACAAAATGGACTCCATATAAGCACACATTAGACAAGAAAGGTGGTTTATGGACAATTTTATAATATGAAATATTCGTGCAGAATATAATCTTTTTAATTTCATTTTTTAAGCTCGCATTTACACTTCTTATTTGGAAATTTCAAACATCTTAATTATAGAAAATGACTTTGCTGGTGAACTGTTAGTTAAGGGAGAAGGCATTGATAAGTTGTACAACTTGTGCCTAATCCTTTTGTCTTTGACAATAAAATAAGTTTAAATCAATCAATCAATCAACTGTTAGTTCACTAGAGTATTCATCAACCAAGTTGTCATATCCTTAGGGTGATTTTGGCTTTTTATGTAGGCCTTTTTGGTTATTTTCCTTCTATCAGATTTTTTCAAATTACAATTCAAATAACAAATTTTTCATCAATGGTCTCCCAAACGCTTTGATTTGTACTGAAGAGACATAAGTGGTCGAAATGGTCATATGCAGAAACTAAATTTACAGAGACTTCGGTATTAGGTCGCGATGCCTTAAAATTTGCAAGCTTCAGTAAATTTTACTTAAAACTAAGGAGTATCTCATAGTGCATAGTTCTGTCATTACTCAGATTTTTGCATTTCATTAGGACGTTTTTTTTGTTTTTTTGTTTTTTTTTTGTTTTCTATTAGAATTTACATTTTTTTTAACGGTCTTCGAAATGTTTTGATTTGAACTTTACTGAAGTGACATGAGTTGTCAAAACTATTTCCAAATTGTTATAAAAAATCTAAAAAATGTTCTATTTGTATGAAGAATAAGTCAGAAAAAATATCTTCTTCATAATTACATTTATTCTGTTTCTTTTATATCTTTATTTATAAAGCTACAAAATAAATTACTATGCAAATGGTGCTATTCTATCCATGATGTAATTTTTTTGTCATGAAAGGAAATAATAGAGTTTATTAATACAGATAACCCTTTGTGAGAAAAATATACACAAAATCTTCATTTTTCGAGCTAAATGAAGTACTATACCATCCTATTTTCTGATATTTTCTGGATATTACTATTAATTTGTGCTCTTCTGACATATTTTTATATACTTCTACATACGTTTCTATATTTTAAACAAAATATTAAGTTAGTTGACTTGAATAAAACGATTTTGTCGACTTTAAACGCCTGACTGGTATAAGTACCAGTTTTACTTTTCAGATATTTTTTTTGATTTTCGAAAATTTTGCCTCGAATTCAAACACTGATAAATCCATTGTTGAATGTGAATAATTTGCGCTCCATAGAATACATGGTGCCATTAAAAGACAGTTTAAAATCGAAAATATTATATATAAAGGTAGCAGTTGAAATAAACAAGCTTGAAAATACATAGACATTGGGCAATAGATGACCAAATTTCTTCGGAATATTTTTTTACATATGCACACATGATGCTGTAGGGCAATTGATTATTCCACGGCTCATATATATTGTTTCAAATACACAAAACACACATTTATATTTCGGGAAAAAGAAACAAGGAAAACTTAAAAAAATTATCAAACCAAATCTTGTTCAGCTTATTTGACAAATTGCGAGGTAAGAAAAAAGCTGATGCAAGGTATAGAATAATAGCAAAACCACATTTAGTGAGCATTTTGATGTGTATAACGCTATAATTTGCATATGTGAATCAAATAAGACAGATAACGAAAATATCATAAATACACCGAATTTTCATTTAAAAATACATTTTTTTTTCATTTTTTATATGACTTGCACGCGGAACCAGTTTGGATTTGCATGCTTAGTTCTTATTTAATTAGTAATCTCTTGTAAAATTACTAGCTTTGTTACGAATGCAAGGCAGGGTCAAAATGTAGTTTGAATGTACCCCGTGTTGACCTTTTTGCAATAGGCTTAATGTTAATTGCAATCGAGAGGGGTATTAGAAATGAGCTAAGTTCAGCGGAATGAAGCAATGTTTTGAAAAAATACACATATAGTTAAAAACTACAAATGTTCTGGCAAACATATTATGCTTTTACTAAATTTATTTTCTAGCAAATCAGTGGGCCGACTTAAGGTCTTAATGCAACCACTCCTTTGCTAAAATTAAAAAAAAGATAAAATAATGGTTTTATTATATCTCAAAACTAGTTGAGTCATTATAAAAGCATCAGATTCCATTGATCAATGTCAATCAGATTAGCGTAATTATGTCCTAAAAAATTTCCAAATTCCCGCTAATATAAACCGTGTTACATACGATATCAGGTATATTAAAAAGTGTACTGATGCATCATTACAATCCATATTGCAGCAAGAGGTTTAATTCTTGAGCAGAATTTGTCAACAGGTTTAAAGAATGAAATTTCATTTTTGTTGAATAATTTCTTTTAACTTTTGATATTTTGTATAAGGATTTTGTTAAATGGTATTGAACTTCATGGGTTTCAACTATTCGAATAACTTGTACCCGCAAAAATAGCTGAACATTAAATAAACCCCATTAAAATTCCCGCTGTACGGACGGTATTAAGACAACATAAACAGCATGAACAAAACAAGCAGAACTGAATAAAAACATTTACTGAAACTTGGCTAGTTTTAGTAAATTTTGATGAAATATTGTAAACAAATAAGCAAGGAGGGCTCTGATAAACAAATGTTCTTTGAAATTTACTCCCATTTATCACCATGCCACCAATAAACCCCCAGTAAAACGAGATTTATAAAGAAACCAACAAGACAGCTCAGTTTGAAAAAATGCCCAAAATACGGCGTACCGTGCTAGAATTTTTCAGACGAAATTATGAGTGATTATCAAGCTTAACAACTTTATTTTAAACAATATGTTTGCATAATGTAACCAAAAATATATATTTCAAAAATTTTAATGAACATTTCTAGTCATATACAGTGGGGTGCAAAAATAACCTCTCATAAAGTTAACTTCGAGCAGTCATTAAAGGTCCTCTTAGTTATCTTAGAACAGGTATCAAGTCTGCTCTAGAACTGCTCTAAGTTTGTTTTAGAATCCTGACCGCTCTGACCAGTCATGGTCATAGCATGAATCCTGACCATACTTGTCAGAGCCTTGACTGCTCTGACCTGTTCTAGCCATGACTGGTCTGACCTATTCCAGCCGTGATTGCTCTGACCTGTTCTTGTCATCATGACTGCTCTGATTTGTTCTAGCAATCACTGCTCTGACCTATTCTAGCCATGAAAGCTTTAGCTGACCTGCTCTCGGACCTGCTCTTGCAAAAGCCCTGAAAATTCTAATATTCTAATAAAAATTTCATATCGTTCAAATGAAGCGATTTGTAGATTAGCCAGAATTTTCGTCGTTCAAAGCCGTGAACTTACTCAAGTAGAACAAAATACACATTTTCTGTTTTATTTCCGACATAATTAATATACAAACTTTAAAGCGGATTTAGGGTATGTATGTTTGTATACATATACTGGAAATTCCTCCTATCAAGGAGCACCCAATGATCTGCATGGGTACAGAGGAATCCATGTACATTCCCTATAGGGATTACTTGATGTCCTAACTATATACAACCCACCACCACTGGACCATCCTCAGCCCGACTGAGAGAGTTAGGACAGCGGAAAGTCTGTTATTATGGTTGAGGAAGCCGAAGTACCCGGAGAGAACCACCTGGCAACTCTGCGGAAACAGACAAACCGAAGAAATATCATTTGAGTGATTTCCAGGTAAAACTGGGGGCATTTGACCTACCGAGGCTTCATTATACACATCATGCATGTGTATGTGCTATCTAACTGAGTGGGAGGGTGAAAAACACCATACTGACATACCAAATTTTCCAAGGATCAATCCGATAATCGAAGCAGTGTCCTTTAGCATTGTAGCCTAATGTGCTAAATACTAGGCCACGGTTCCAAACAAAGGGGTGGCAACTCCCCGTTTTCCTTAACTCTTATTGATTTCACTCGGAATTAAGGCAAACATTAATTGTCAGAACTTTGCAAAATTTTATACCGTATTCTAACGTAAATATAATAAAAATGGGACTATATGGGTTAATATATATTAGAGACATGTAATTAAAGAGATAGGCAACTTGACGAATTCTTGTGAAATCATGCCGCCATCGGGACTTCGATTAAACTTCCTCTTCACAAACATAAATCCCAAATATCTCGAATTTGTATGAAAATATGATAATAAAACTATCCAAATACTACCACAATGGTAAAATACTTTCCAGTTTTCCTGACAAGGAAGTTGTAATCACGGAAATAAAAGAGGATTTCCACATGAAGGCTCCGCTTTATTTGCCAATATCTTTTTATTAATTAATATTTCTAATTAAAATTTTCGAAACACCACCATAAAATAATTAAGGAAAACAATTAACTTTTCGGTTTTGAAATATGTCGCCTAAATTCAGAGAAGTTTAAGATGTTCTAAGGTGGCCGTACCATGTTTGTTGTGATTAATATGAGGTGATAATAGAATTGCCAATCTCTGTAATTATATGTCTATTTATATATAGAAATAAATTAACGAAACCAAAACTGTAGTTATTCTGCCTATCTGTATTTGTGATCAGTATAATGGAAGAAATTTGTCTGGAACAAATGACAAAAGCCTTTTTTAATTCGATACAATATCAATGCCTGCATTAATGAAACTTCTTGTAATTTGACTAAAAGTATATGACAAAAAATGACTTTTTCTTTTATTTCGATGCCCGTAATTTGACAAAAAAAACTATGACAAATGGACTTTTTTATTCGATACAATATTGATGCCTGCAATGATGAAACGTCTTGCAATTTGACTAAAATATCGATGCCAGCAATAATGAATTTTCTTGTCATTGACTAAAAACATATGACAAAGTGGACTTTTCTTTATTCCATATAATATTTATACCTGCAATAATGAAACTTACTGTAATTTGACTAAAAACATATAACAAAAGGGACTTTTTCTTTATTCGATGCTATATTGATGCCCTAAATGATGAAACTTCGTGCAATTTATTCCATATAAGATCAATGCCCGCAACAATATAAATTCCTGTATTTTGACTAAAAACATATGACAAGAGACTTTTTCTTTTATATCGATGCTCGCAATAATAAATTTTCTTGTAATTTTACTAAAAACATTTGACGAAGGGGACCTGTCTTCATTTGATATAATATATATGCCCGCAATAATGAAACTCGCTGTAATTTGACTAAAAACATATTACAAAAGGGACTTTTTCTTATTCGATATTATATCGATTAGCACAATAATAAAATTTTTCTGTAAGTTGGCTAAATACATATTACAAAAGCTACTTTTTCTTTTATTCGATACAATGTCCATGCCCGCAATAATGAAACTTCTTGCAATTTGACTAAAAATATATGATACATGTAAAAGGGAGTTTTCTTTATTCGATATAATATCGATACCCGCAATGATGGAACTTCTTGCAACTTGACTAAATATATATGACAAAATAGACTTTTTCATTATTCGATACAATATTGATACCCACAATGATGCAACGTATTGCAATTTGTCTAAAATATATGACAAAGAGACTTTCTCTTTATTCAATATAATATCCATGCCCGCAATCATGTAACTTTATGTATTTAAAAAGTAAAACATGACAAAAGGGACTTTTTCTTTTTTTCCAGATATAATATTGATTCCAACAATAATGACTCTTTTGTAATTTGGATAAAAACATATATAACTATATCCACAGAAACCATGTATCAATACATTGGCGAATCCAAGGGGGAAGTTCCGGGGGTTGGAACCGCCTTTATTAGCCCACATGGCTATAGCTTGAGTGAGATTTTGACATCACTTGGCGTCCGCCGTTCGTCATCCGTCGTCCGTCCGTCGTTAACTTTTCATTCAAAAATCTTCTCCTCTGAAACTGCTGGGGCAATTGGAACCAAACTTGGTAACAATAGTCCTTTGGTAGCCTCGTTTAAAAAAATGTGTCCGGCAAGACCGCACGTTATCAAAGGTAGCCGCCAGTGGTGATTTTTGTTGAAAATGTATTCAAAATTCTTCTCCTCTGAAACTCTACGGCCAATAGACGATATTCCACTTTCAAATTTTTGGGTAATTGTCGACATCTTACCCCGAATCTACTGGAAACTGTTACCTGACGTCAGTTGAGCGTAATCTAGGAATTCTCCTATTTATTTTCTTGACCTAAAATAAATTGGTTGGAAGTGACCCGCCTGGAGTAAAATGTTGATTTATGACATGTTCGGCATTTTTCAAATCATAAATACCTTTCAAATGTTGATTGAAGAATTTATTCCCTTTGCCCTCATACAGCGGGACGCCATTTTTACCCCGTTTGACCTCTTTGACCCGCCATTCTAATACCCGGAACGTTCCGGAATTGGACTTTTGGAAGAACGTTTATTGGAACAAAATTAGGTCACAATGATCCTTAGGTAGTCCTTCTTAAAAAATGTGTCCGGCAAGTCCGTATCATATCCAAGATGTCCGCCAGCGGGAAACGTGGTTTTTACATTAGACCCTGTGGGAATACATTCAAAGATCTTCTTCTCTGAAACCATTGCGTTAATTAGAACCAAACTCAGTAACAATAGTCCTTGGGTAGTCCCCTTTAAAAATGTGTCCGGCAAGTCCGCTTGACATCCAAAATGGCCGCCAGTGGGGATCTTTGTTTAATTTTGTACCCTGTATTCAAAGATCTTCTGCTCTGAAACTACTGGGCCAATTGGAACTTGGTCATTATGGTCCTTAGGTGGCCCCTTTAAAAACTTTGTCTGGCAAGTCCGTATCATATCCAAGATGGCCACCAGCGAGAATGATTTTAAAATTGGACCCTACGGGAAAGCATTCAAAGATTTTTTGCTCTGAAACCACTGTGTCAATTGGAACCAAATTTGGTAACTACAGTCCTTGGGTGGTCCTTCTCAAAAATGTGTCCGGCAAGTCTGCACGTCATCCAAGATGGCCGCCAGCTGGGATCTTTGGAGAAAATTGGACCGTATGATTAAAGATCTTCTGCTCTGAAACTACTGGACCAATTAGAACCAAACTTAGTCACAATGGTCCTTAGGTGGTCCGTTTTAAAAAAGTCGTCTGGCAAGTCTGTATCATATACAAGATGGTCGCCAACGGGAACAACGGCAGTAGAATACCGAGGAACAAAGGAGGGAAATCCACAAAAATCGAAGTCCAAAGACATGGCCAAAACGAGAACACAGGAAACAATGGCGACAGACACAAAGCACAGAAACAGAAATCACAACATTCAAAACAAAGGCACTCACAGTGTGAACTCAGAGTGACATCAGGTGCTCCGGAAGGGTAAGCATGTCCTGCTCTGTTAACAGCACCCGTCACACTGTGAGTGAGTCGATCCAGGAAAATGTCAAAGTCGGTAGTCAAATCCGGGAAGATGTGAATCTAGCTGAAAATATCCACTTTCATTTGAGATACTGACACGTCATATCTTTCAATAATGTTATGGTGACAGCCATAGAATTTCTAGAGGGATGAAATTAACATAGTATGAACAAATCCCTGACTAAGCAGCTTTTGGGACAGTGTTTTTGCTCTGTTCAAAAAATCACTGTACAAACTACACGCTCGACAGTAACGAATCAACTGTGAAATGTACACTCTGTAGGCTGGAGAGGTAGGTATATTGCTGCTAAGAAAGGGGAAATTCACAACTGGGAAATTAAAATCACCACGCTTGTCATATAGCTTAGATTTCAAACCTCCATCTTCGTCAATATACAACAAAAGATCTAGGTACGAAGCTGAAGTAGGTGTTTCAGTTGTTTCTTTAATCTCAAGTTCATTAGGATAGATCTGATGTAAATACTCCTTAAATTTAGGATTATTAAGAGAAAGTACATCGTCTATGTAGCGGGAGCTGAAATAAAAGGATTGGGCTAAATGTTTTTGTTTTCTTTCAATAAGCCCTTGTAAAAACTTGACCTCGTACGAGTAAAGGAAAAGGTC
>MJUU01034736.1:0-19485 GCA_002080025.1 Modiolus philippinarum
ATTAGTCTAATATTAAAAAAAGGAGAAAATACAAAGAACAACATTGAAAAGGGTATAAAATGCTATTACTACATTAAAAAAAGGGTAGGATAAGAGGACATTAGTCTAGAAATTGGATGAAAATGGAAGAAAATACAAAGAACAATACATAAAAGCGGTGGTACAAGGGAGAAAATGGTAGAAAAAGAAAGAAAATATACCAAGTACATTATTGAAAAGGGGTATCATACAATGAAAACATCCGAAAGACCACGCCCGAGACGTTCCAACTTCAGAACATACCCGACTTCCGGTCTATACCTGGGGCTACGCCCACTCCGGTCGCGCATGTACACTGTAGTATGGTGAAACCACACCCCTGCGGGGTCTTACACTCTTTCAACACGTCATTTCCTATCAACATGCCCGACTAGGGCTTCAAATAAGACCACTTCCGGTCTATACCTAGGGCTACGCACACTTCCGGTCGCGCATGCGCGCTCCACTAAAGTCAACCGTGACCCCTGCGGGGTCTTGCACTCTTTCAACACGGCATTTCCGGTCAATATGGCTACTACCAGTAGTTACACACCTACTTCCGGTTGCGCATGCGCAGTCAAAACACTTCGTGTTCTGGTCACGTGACTTCCGCTTCCGGTCACGTGACTTCTGTCACGTGTTTTCCGGTCTACGTCACTTCCGGCACCACCACAACACCACCACCTCATACTAATTTGTTCGTGCCCATATACTACTGATATATTTTGAAATTTTGAATTTACAAAATGGGAAATTTAACATATATAGTCAAATAAATATAACTACAAAACATGTTTTATTTAAAAAATGATGGCAACAAAAATGAATTCATACGTGTAAGTCATTTACTTGCGAATCGGTGAAATCATTATTATTGGAGATTATTATTATTGGATGTACAATGTATACGACTCTTGAAAAATTCATTATTACTGTGATAAACAGTATTGCTTGATTACTATGATAATGACATTGTCGGCAGTCGCATCAATTGTTTTCACTATGAGTAATGATCTCACCGATTCGTACCTGGCAGACAACCTGACTTTACCGAGGTCAGGCGACTAACTTGACGGTAAATCGTACTTTGGTATGGAATAGTATCTGTGTTGTTAGTCCTAATGTGATGAGCGATCATTATAAAACGAGATGTTCCTCGTTACCACAGAATTCTGGACAGAGGGGACAGCCAGTTCGAGTATTTTCATTTATTTGAATGTTCGATCTTGCTATTACTCTTTGAGATATTTGTTGACCAATGTTTTTCTAGCAATAGCATCTATGGTTTCCGAACATCAAGCGAAGGAAATGGGGTTAAACATTATTATTTAGCTATCATATTCTTCAAAGCTGTTTTCAGGGCATCATGATAGAATGTGATCTTATAATAACAACTTATGCACGGACCATTTGATTTTCAAGGGGGGGGGGGGATTTTCAGCTTAGCCGGGAATTTTTTTGCGCTCGCTTCGCGACTGAGCCAGACTACTTTTTCCCATAGTATACACTTTGATAGGAAATTTTGTTGAGCCAGGCTTTTTCTAATGAACAGGACCAGGGCCAGATTATTTTTCATTTTTTTTTTCTTTTTGTTTTTTGTTTTTGTTTTTGTTTTTTGTTTTTTTGTTGTTTTTGTTTTCTTTTGCTAAAATCGGGCAAGACATTTTTTCTAAATAATAGAACCCCCCCCCCCNAAAAAAAAATCAAATCAAATGGTCCGTGCCTTATACAGCTGTTGTATATATGCCATTTATAAATGATGGTTAAGGGTTCTCATATATGTGTAAAGCAGAGGACTATGACGTTATTTTTATGGAGAAAACACGTGCGTGGTGTAGTGGCTTTTATTTGAAAACACCAACCTTCGTGATATCCAGGTGGAGGTTCTTGGGCGTCCATTTTTCTCTCTATGTGTTATTTGATATCAACAATACGTGCGACTGACACATAAATTTAATAGTTATCTTATCAACATTATCATATGATGAATTATTTCAACATATTTTTATTTGCATGTAAGAGATTGAAATTTAAGATGACATTTTGCAATAAAAACACCAACACAAAATATGGGAATGTCTGTGTCCGTTCGTCCTGGTGCCAGTCTGCCAACATTTCTTTTTACATTTCTTTTTGGGTGAACTTTTTCGTTTAGAAGAACAAGAGGTGTGGCATGTGTGTTTTCTCATTTCCGTTATTTTTTGGCCCCTTTCCTAATCCAAACAATTTTTTTTTTTCGTTTTCCTAACTTCCCAGTTGGTGTGTTTGAACATTTCCGACCCTATTATTCATGATTTCTTCCATTTCCCTGGTTGTTTTACACCCTTTCTCCCATTTTCAAAAACCGTGTCATCCCCTCAACCTGACTGTCTAGATTCAGGTATTTGGTTTAATGTGTTATTGATTGCTGTGTTTTCTTTGGCTTTAGACCAATATGTTATCATAAAAGGTCAGTGTGAGCTAACGTCAACAATTTGTGTCCGTCGTCCGTTCGTCATCAGTCAGCTTTTCATACTTTGAGCATCACCTTTTAAACTAGGGAAAAATTAACCCAAACTTTGATGGAATGTTTTAGATGCCATTTTATAAATTAGCATGTTTCTTTTCAATCTGTTAATGACCTTATATAGGAAAAACATTTGTTTAATTTCCTTGCAAATTACTTTCTGGAACCTGAATTGGTTTTTCCATCGAATGATCCAGCCTTCAAAAAAGTAGTCAAAATGTCAATTCCCGACGAGTTTTTGTCATTTTCTGATAGTTTGTCTTATTATAAGGGTGATTTCAATTCTGCAAACTCCATCTGGATACGCAATCTATCTAGTACTCTCCGTGATCGCCCCCAGATTGTGGATAAGGACACCCTTTCGATGCTGTGGAAAGCCATGATTATCCCCGCACTTTCTGAAGAAAGTTCGGGGATATTGCTTTCGCCTCTGTTTGTCCGTCTGTCCGAAACGATTTGGCGCGAACTACTCCTACATTTTTGGAATTAGGGTTTTAATTTTGTTATAGAATTGTTGCACATATGCTGCAGAAGTGCAAAAAGCTTTCGAATTTTTGAAATTTGTGCTAATGCAAACTTTAGAGTTATGACTGTCGGAAACGACAGTGATCCCCGCTCCCTCTCTTTTCTGTTTGACACAGGAAACAGCTATAGACCGTGGGCATAATTTTCCGTACAATTTTCCAATTAAACTATTGAAAGTAACTATTTTTACTACAAGAAATTCAAGAATATATGGTTGTTAGAACTCCAAAAAATCAGACTTTCAAGAATTTTACCAAACTTGGAATCTTTTTAACTCACCTGGCCTAAAAGGCCATGTGAGCTTTTGTCATCACTTTGCGTCCGTCGTCCGTCATCCGTCCGTCGTCCGTCAACAATTTCAAAAATCTTCTCCTCTGAAAATGCTGAGCCAATTGTAAGCAAATTTGGCCTGAAGCATCATCAGGGTATGCACTTTCAAAATTGTGTTCGATTAGTCCGCTAGTCAAACAACATGACCGTCATTGCTAAAAATAGAACATAGGGGGTAAATTGAAGTGTTTGGCCAATAACTTCGAAACCGTTGCAGATATCAATAGACTGCTGCGCCAAGAGCGCATGATACGCCCGTCCACTGTCAATTCGAACTTTATGGCATTGTTGGACCACAGCAAAATGTTGATTGAAAAAAATCAAACAGAATATGTGCCTTTCCAAGATGTAAACATTCAACAAATATCAAATTAATATGTAAAAAATGAATTTTCAAAAAAATATTAAGTCCAAGGGCCATAACTGTCCACAAAAATCATTTAACAGGAACCAAATTTAAACTTAATCCATAATTTATAAATTTACAATCATATACTATATATCAAATCAACATATTCACACATTGTAAAGAAAAGGTTGAGAACCTGATGTTTTTCAAAAATTTACAAAGTCCAAGGGTCATAACTCTGTACAAAATCAACCAACCAAAACCAAATTCGAACTTGATCTGTATCTCACCTACATATGTGACAGGACAGCCTATCTACGTTGTAGTAGGTAGTAGACATATAGCCAGTAAAAATCGATTGAGCTAATGGAATATTTCTTTAGCTTATTCGGTTAGGTGGCTGGCTTAAGTGCTAGAGGTCCCGGGTTCGATCCCCGGAGTTGACATTAGTCAATTTTGTAAGGAGTTTCATGCTCTCCGGTTACACATATAGTCATATACCAAATATGAAATCAATACAGAAAAAAAACTCAGGAAATCTATATTTTTCAAAATTTCACCAAGTCCAAGGGCCATAACTCTACACAAAATCAACTGACCGGAACCAAATTCGAACTTGATCTGTATCTCACCTAGATATACTCATATACCAAATATCAAATCAATATGTCAAGCGGTTACAGAAAAAAAACCGGAAACCTATATTTTTAAAAATTTCACTAAGTCCAAGGGCCATAACTCTTTACAAAATCAACCGACCGGAACGAAATTCACTGATCTGTATCTCACCTAGATATACTCATATACAAAATATGAAATCAATATGTCAAGCGGTTACAGAAAAAATCTCCGGAAACCAAAAAGTTAACGGACGGACGGACAGACGGACGGACGGATGGACGGTCGGACGGAGTGTATACCATAATACGTCCGTCTTTCGACGGGCGTATAAAAATCTGACGTGGGGCCAAAATGATAAACATGATGAGATCTACCTATCGTGCAATTTTGAAGAAAATCTGAAAACCCGTCTCTGAGTTATAGCCCTTTTTCCGTAAAATTTTCAAAATTTTTGCAATTTTTATTTTTTATTTCAAAAAGTGTAACAGATAGAGGTCAAGTATAAATTGCAAAAAGGTTCAGCAAAACAAGATCTACCCACCGTAAAATTTTGAAGAAAATCCAAAAACCCTTGTAGGAGATATTGCCCCTTTATCACAGAATTTTCAAAATTTTCATATTTTTCGTCTTCAAGTTATTTCTAAAACTTTAGAAGATGAAGGATAAGTGTAAATTGATAAAATGTCTGCCATGTTGTAGCGACTTTCAAGATGGCCTCTAAAAAAGGGTGGGAAAATTCAAGATCGTCCGATTTCAATGGGTTTCCAAATACATATTGATGTTGCGCCTTCAATACAGGATTTTGTTCCTTGACCGCCATTTCAAAATGGCTGCCAAAAAAGGCGGGAAAATTAAGTATTGTACGATTTCAATGAAAGTTGATTTCCAAATAGATGTTGATGTTACGATTTGAAAACCGGTGTTGACTAAAATTGTTCGTTGACTGACATTTTCAAAATGGCCACCATAAAAGGTGGAAAAATTCAACATTGTTTGATTTCAATAATGTTTGGTTTCCAAATAGGTATTGATGTTGCAAATTCAAAACCGATGTTGACCGCCATTTTAAAAATGGCCGCCAAAAAACCGGGCGGTAAATTTCAGCATTGTCTGATTTCAATAAAAAATTTCCAGGCCGATATACATGTCGCTATTTCAAAACTTCAAAACCAGTGTTGAAAATTGTTTGTTGACTGCCATTTTCAAATGGCTGCCAAAAAGGTGGGAAAATTCAACATTGTCCGATTTCAATGAAATTTGGTTTCCAAATAGATAATGATGTTGCGACTTCAAAACTGGATTTGAAAATTGTTTGTTGACTGCCATTTTCAAAATGGTCGCCAAAAAAGGCAAGAAAATTCAACATTGTGCGATTTCAATGAAATTTGGTTTCCAAATAGATATTGATGTCATAACTTAAAAATATGGTGCTAAAAATTGTCGTTGACTGCCATTTACAAAATGATGTCTCAACTTCAAAACTGGTGTCGAAAGTGGTCTTTAGCAAGAACGTTTTGTCAAGAACGCCAAACAAAGAAATATAGTAAAACATGATCAGACTTAGAATACAGGTTACAATGTGAGCTTGGTTGTGGCAACTAAAAGCCAGGTGAGCGATACATGCTCCTGGGAGCCTCTGGTTTGGAAATCAAATTGGTGAAAATGTTTGTTCTAATTGTAACAATTTTTTAAACTAAAGTTGTAATGAAGAATTCCTAAAAATTAGTGGTCTTTGACATTTCCAGGAAATTTAACGAAGTAAATATTTTTTAAAATCTAATTAGAGAAAATGTCTGTCCTAATCAAATTAAATTCTAGAAGTATGGTTGCTGCATAGAATTTCAAAAAGTAATTGGTCTTTGACACTTTCAAAAAAAATTACCAAATTTGAAATCCACTGTTTTGGAAATCCAATTGGTGAAAACGATTGCCCTAAACAAAACATATCCTAACAGTATGGTTGCTAGGTAGAATTCCAAGAAAATAAATGGTCTTTGAGACTTTCAGGAAATTTACCAAGATTGGAATGAAATATTTTCGAAATCAAATTTCCTGAAAGTCTCAAAGACCACTTTTTATTAAATTCTACTAAGCAACCATATATTCTAGAATTCTTTTAGTAAAAATAACGACTATCAATAGTTTGATTCCAAAAATATTGGAAAAAAATTATGCCCAGAGTGTATATAACTGTTTTTGGCGTCAAACGGGGAGTGCGGGGATGGTTGTCGTTTCCGACCTTATCTAGTTGATATGTGATATACTTTATAAGATGTCTTATAATTTTATGACAACAACTTTGGTTGTATATTCATGACAAGCCGTAAAATTTTACTCAATCTATACCAATAAGTAATAAAATAGATATATTTTATATTTTATAATACATTCGTTAAAGTCAACTATATACCTAGTTTTGTGGATAAAAATATAAATTTAGCTTTACATAAAAAAAGGAGAAAATTGTACTGAGTCTGGCAGGGAAGGTCGTTCACAAAAAAAATCTGCTTTTGGTTCTGATTCGATAACAAATAAAGTTGTTAGCTAAGGATACTCTTGGGAAATTTATCTTGTGCATTGTTTGATATTTCCATTATTGGCATCAATTTTTGAATTTTGGTCGATATCTGCAACGTTGCCACTAAATTTGCCTGGGGGACCGGAAAGTCTCATTCCGGCATTCTTCCAATCGTTTAATAAAAGAATCCATTTTCTTTATCCCTATAGCTTCATTTGGTCATCCTGATTTCTAGCTACATAGTTGAGTTTAACATGGCCTCGTCCGTCCGTCCGTCCGTCCATCACAAATCCTTGCGACGTGAACTCCTCCTACATTTTTGGATTTAGGGTTTTAATTTTGTTTTAGAATTGTTGCATATGGTCTGTAGATGAGCAATAAGCTTTCGGATTTTTGATATTTATCTTGATGCAAACAAGAGGCACCAAGATGTCGATTTGAAAAGACCACAAAATGTGGATTGTGACACATATGGCATGCGACACAAACTCATCCTACATTTTTGGATCTATGGATTTAATTTTGTTGCAGAATTGTTGCATATAGTCTGTAGATGCGCAATAAGCTTTCAGAATTTTGATTCCGGTTCCAACTTTGGTAAATTTCCTGAAAATGTCAAAGACTGATATTTTTGGACATTTCGGCATATAATCTTATAGTTTGGCAAGTATTTGGAAAAAAAAATAAAATTCTGAAATCTTAGAATTCGAAAATGTGATTCCAATTTTGGTAAATATCCTGAAAGTCTCAAAGACCACTTATTTTTGGAATTCTTCCTAGAAACCATACTTTAATCATTTGTTTTGATAAGGTTAATCATTTTCACCAATTGGATTTCAAAAATATTTGATTCAAATTTTGGTGAATTTCCTGAAAGTGTCAAAGACCACATCTTTTTTTGAATTCTACATAGGAACCAAACTGTTAGGATTTGTTTTCATTACCACAATCATTTTCACCAATTGAATTTCAAAAATTCTTGATTCCAATTTTGGTAAATTTTCTGAAAGTCTCAAAGACCACTTATTTTTTGAAATTCTACCTATCAACTATATTTTTAGGATCAGTTTCAATTAGGACAATTATTTTTAACAATTGGATTTCAAAAATTCTTGATTCCAATTTTGGTAAATTACCTGAAAGTCTCAAAGACCACTTATTTTTGGAATTTTTCCTAGCAACCATACTTTTAGTATTTGTTTTTATAAGGTCAATCATTTGTTTAAAAGAATTTGTTTCCATTAGCACAATTATTTTGACCAATTGAATTTCCAAAATAATTGATTCCAAATTTGGTAAATTTCCTGAAATTGTCAAAGACCACTAATTTTTGGAATTCTACATTGAAACCATAGTTAAAAAATTTGTCAGAATTAGAACAGAGACATATAAAACGTATTTAAATGTCTCTGATTAGAAGAAACATTTCACCAATTTGATTTCCAAAATATATGATTTCAAGTTTGGTAAAATTCCTGAAAGTCTCAAAGACTACTTATTTTTTGGAATTCTGCATAACAACCATATATTCTTTAATTTCTTATGGTAAAAATAATGGTCAGTAGTTTAATTTTATGAATGTTAAGAAAACTTATACCCAGGGTCTATAGCTGTTTTCTGTGTCAAACAGGGGGTGCGGGGACTGGGACTAATATAACATTAACCATAATTAGTAATGTTTTGTTTCAAAATTCTGCACGTACGTTTTCATCCGACTAAGTCGGTGGCGGATCAAGACCTTCTCAATAATCATTTTTTTTGTCCGCTAAATTCGGTAATTATGACCCTGATACCGCGCCATACTCGTGGATATAAGGAAATCCAGAGACATTTAGATCCCAGTTCTCTGGGAAATCGAATGTATGATAAAAAAAAATTGTTAATATCATTAATTTGATGTAAAAATTCGATCAAAAATTAAACTTTTTCATTTTAGAACCTCAGGCAGCCTCGGGTTATAACTTTTTTTTTTAAATTGTCTAGATACGGAAAATTTGACGTCATTGATTCTACTTTTATAATTGAATGTTGTGATTCATACAAACGTTTTAAATATGCATAATCGATCGCCTGTTGGTAAGCTGAGAATAAACTATGATTAAAAATTTAACGGATTTCCTGGAATTTTCTGCTGTTATTCCTGCCAATTTAATCATTTTAAAAGCATTAATTTGATATTTTTGAAGGAAGGAAACACACATTTTCAAATGACAGCATAAATTAAACCAGACATGAGGAAGATGCTCCCAGGTATAGGCGTCATTGGAACTCCATCATCAGCACGAGCGTATGTTCCTCTTCTGAAGTCATGTGGATTCCAGGTTGTAGCACTATGGGGAAGAACAAAAGGAGAAGCCACTGAACTCTCAGTCGAACTTGATATTCCTTTTTGTACCATAAAAGTAGATGAAATTCTGCTTCATAGAAATGTTGATGTTATTGTTATAAGTTGCCCTCCTCATATGCAGTCGCCGATTACTACAAAGGCTCTTGGAATAGGCAAGCATGTTCTTTGTGGAGCTCCTGCAGGACCTAGCCAAATTGATGCTTTAAGGATGGTAAAGGCAGCATGTTATTATCCTAAACTGATGTCTCTTGTTGTTTTTGGTCTGCGTTTTTTGCCAACAATAGCCAAAATGAAACAGTACATTGATAAAGATTTTATTGGAGATATTTCTATTTGTGAAGTTCGTATTCATTATGAGATGAAAGCAAAAGAACAGTTTGACTGGAGATGTGATGAAACAATGGGCGGAGGTGTACTCAACACCATTGGTAGTAACATTATAGACTTGATCACATACCTAACTGGACAAAAGGCTGTTAGAGTACATGGCATGCTCAAAACATATACCAAGCAGACTGAAAGAATAAAAGGAATCCGTGAAATAACTAGTGACGATTTTTGTTCTGTTCAGCTTGAACTGGAAAATGGGTCTTGTGCAACTATGACAATCAACAGTCACATTCATGGCCCATTTAATCAAGAAATCATGCTTGTAGGAAACAAAGGTAGATTAACGATAAAAGGAGCAGACCTTTATGGTCAGAAAAATGACTCATTGAAAGAAGAATTGTTACACTTTGATCCAGTAAATTTTAAGGAAGAGCAGAGATATGGTGTATCAGACAAAACAAGAGCTGAAATACCAACACCATATTTAAAAGGAATAATAAGATTGATTGAATCAGTAAGGGATGCCTTTGAAAAAGAAGAAGAAAGACAAAGTTATTGTCAAGACCCAGTAAAAGTGGCAGCAAACTTTGAGGACTCTCTATATGTTCAGACTGTAGTAGATGCTATTAGAAAATCTAACAAATCAAAAGAGTGGATAAAGATAGATATACCACAAGAGGAACCAGAACAAAATAAATTTTTATCAACAAATAGTGCGAAGAGCATGTACTCCCTTCACTAGCTAGTACAAGTGCTAAATAATATTTATTAAGTCATGAAAAAATTTATTTGTTGTACCCTATTTGTTTTGTTTATCAACAAAATTGTATTAATTTATACATGACACAGATCAAAAGGTTACAATTAATTCACTTGTCAGATGTTTCTAACATCTTTACATTGTAGTTTAATAGTTACACGTGCAATATTGTTATAGTTATGCTTACAGTTTATTAGATATCTCAAATGTAGATTACATTTTCATGAACTTGTTAGATTCATTTACAATGTATAAAACTAGTCATGATCATTTGCCAGTTGTTTATAAATTAAGGCCTAGCAAAACTTATTTACCAAGTACATTGTACATAAAATTGTGTAACTGGAACATGTATAACATGTACAGTGAATACATTTTTTGTACATATGTACACATATACACAGACTCACAGAAAGATAAATTTCATTTCATTTTAATAATACTTTTGCTTATTTACAGTAAACATGGTAAAATTTTTTAAAAATGTAAGCTTTATGTTTATACATGTAATGCTATGTTTTTACTTTATATTTTTGACAGTGTGTTAAAAAAAACCAGATAAATGTAACACATACATTTTGATTACATGTACATTGTATGTACAAAGCAAAGTAGGAAACAGTTGTTAAAGTTTACATATTGATACTTCTTTAAGCATGTTAAGGCCAGACAACTTATATATGTACATGTAATCTTTGAAATAGATTTTTTTATTATGGCAGATCTACATGTACATCTACATTTGTACATGCATTTATGTTATCATTATTATATTTAATATTAAACTTACTGGTACATGAATATCACTATGAAAATCAGGCCTGCTTCAAATATTCAGTTAAGAATTAGTTTAAATTTAAATTATACATGTTACCTCTTTTCAAAACTTTATTACAAAAGGTTTAATATACATGATATAACTCATAAATTCAGACTGAAACTAATGTTTGCTGCAAATTGCATAATGGACAACAAATTGAGTCAGACCATAAAAGCTTTTGCCACCAATACAACATGTACATGTAGACATTAATTGTTTCAGTCATCATAAACTTATTCACATATCATATCTATACTTAGGTATAATATACCAACCACGGTCAGTTTTGCTGCTAGGGTATTAACTTATCTGAATTACTAGCTACATTGTAGTATGTCTATTGCCAGGGCTAAACCAATGATACCCTTGCTACTAAATTTGGAATATTGTTGGTTTGCATTTCAAAACCATTTATTACAAGTTCTTAAAATACATGTAAATATCTACCACTCTTTAAAAACTTCCATTAACTTATTAACTTATCTGAATTACTAAAATTAATTTATCTGAATTATTAAAGGAAAACAAATATCTTAGTTCAAATAACGGCTCTTTGTTGTATATTTTCTTTCTGTGTCTCATGAATATTTCATTGTTTCTAAGTATTAGCATGGTCTTCTTTTAAATTATTTTTTAGATTTTAATTCTGTATGTAAGGATTGAGTGTTGTTCATAATTTACTCCTTTAATTTGGCAGGTAAAAAAATCACTATTTGGCTTGAGTTATTGCCCCTTTGTAGTCAAATTTTCAGTTATCTTTCTTTCCACTTTGTACCATTCCTATATATTACCAAATTCAGCCTTAAGCTTGCTACAATATGTATAAATCTTATCAAACCATTGATTTTTTTATTCACTACTTACTCATATAAAGTGTTATCATGTTTTATGTTTGTGATTATGTATTGAGATTTACTTGTTTATAGAGATCTGAACATAAAAATAATTTATTTTTATCTTAATTCATGACAAATAACTTTATTTAATTTTTTAATTACAGGAAATGTCAGTTTGAATATAGAATTGTACATGCACAATATTTTATAATAGAAAAGGCAGTGTAAAGCACATTTTAATGACAAGAATAGTTGGGTTAATTTGAAATACTTCAATCACACTTTCAGAAACTGAAGGAATCTGGGCAAAGTTGTATGAACAATAGATTATTTGCCAGTGAGGTTGCATTAAGGAGGTTCTCTACTCAATTAAAAGATAGATAAGATTTCAAGATATACAATATAATGTACTGAGATATTTTGTTTGAAATTTGAAAAGGAAGTCATTTAATCCAAAAATGACAGGTTGATGGCATTTTGGAAATTCAAATGATAAACAATTGTGTAGGAAACTGAACTCAGGATTATAGACATAAATTTTACATAAGTAACATTTTCCAGGGAACATTTACCATGAATGAATGTGACAAACTAAATAGGATTTAATCAAATTTTGTTAGAATGTTCATAAACATTATCAAAAGAAGTATAGGGAGGTCATTGGCAAAAAAAAAGTTTTTAAACATGTTAAATAAATGGTTAAAATCAGATTAGTCAGAAAATATGACAGAAATCACAAAACATGAGTAGACAACCTCCTTAATTATTCCATGGGAGCTTCTCAAAATATTTAGTGTAAGTCTTACACGTGATGTGTCAGTTTCTGAAACTATGAATTAAGATGTGATCCAAAGGTAGTGCTGTAATGTTACATTATCACTGAAAGACAGGGAGCTACATGCAACATGTAAAGAATGCAGCAATTAACTGAAGAAAGAAAATATTTGCTCAAAAGATGACACATTTCAGAAATTTTACATGGTTTATTTTCTTTGCGAGTTATGGAACTTTTTCAAATTATTTTTTTTTACATTCTAGTAACTTAAAAATGCTTAATGACTAAGCCATTCATAAAAAAAATATTATCCTTCCCAGCAAAGATATTATTTGAAATTCATGAGGATGGGATTGAGTTCCTTTTCTGTTTTAATTGTACCCCCCTCAATAAAGGGGAGGGGGTATACTGTATACTGCATCCATTTGACCCTTTTTCTGGTTTTCCACTTGTTTGTCCTTCTGCAAGCAGTCATATTTTTCTCAGCTTCTGGTGTAATGATTAATGTCAATTTTTTACAGCCTATTTTTATCTATGATACCTCAAATTGTCTGATCTGTTGGACCTACACTTTCTATTTGTTTGTCAAATGTATTGAGTCATGAATTTATGGCACATTTTCTCAGCTTCAAGTTTTACCCAAGGGTTTTCATACAGCCATTACATGATCATCTAAATAGAACCTTACATGGCCAGTCCTTTAATACCTGTACTTTATGATAAATGATATATGGGTATAGTTACCAGTCACTATGTATTGTCACATGAATTTTTGGCCACAACTTTCTATGCTTTTACAGGAGGGATTGATTTTAAACTTGCCCATTTTCAATTAAAAAAAATGAAAACTGACTTTCCAGTGATTTTCCTACTGTTTAATTCTGGGCTAAATACATAAGTATATACCCCAGTCCCAATAGAAAAAAGGCTATAATTACTGCAATCTGTTCAAAGAAAATCCAATTGCCAAATCTTTTTTCACCCAATTTCACATAAGTAGGAAAATCACTGCCTTCTCAATTCATTAAATTGATGTTGTTGTGAATTTTAAGCATCATGACAAAATTTTTTAACCTGTCATAACAAATTTTTATAAAATATGATTATATCCCACCTATTGACATTATTTTATACTGGTACCGGTATGTTAATTTTTTTTCATTACATTAAGTTTAGTTTATCCTTCACCTCAGTATTCAGAACTTCACAGTAAGTAAACAGACTGTCAAACATCCTTCTGTGTTCAAAGCCTTAATATGTCATATCCTGTTAATTCATAACTTATACAACCTACAAATTTAAGTTAGATCGACACTAATTGATTTTGGTATATTTTGAAACACTAGACCTACACAGAAAAAACTTTTCTTTAAGGCCAGAATGTTCTTCTGTGGCGCCATAATTAATTGACAAATATGGAATGTCTGTAAATAAGATTTCTGCCATTTATCTCCCCCTCTTATAAATAATTTTTACAATATAGTTCTCTTCATGTACCTATAGATTTTTTCGGGTCAACATATAGCTTATATAAATGTCATGAAATTAAAAAAAAAAGAGGAAATATCTTTCTGCCAGTTAATTCATATGAAAGCAGGATAATAAGCATGTCCTCAGAGTTCTCTTTATATTCTTTGTAACTACATTTGTATAGCTAAAAACAGTGATTTTGGTCTAGTTTTCAAAGCTTGATATCTGAAAAATACATATATGATCAGTGTCATATCGCTTTAATTTTGTTTTTGGAGCATTTGAGCTAAGAACTACAAAGTGTCATGACTTAAAAATATGAAAGTTCTGTTTGGGATTATTATACGTAATCTACCTTATAATTCCTTGTGGTGACACATCAATGCACAACAAAAATATGATATTGTCATTAGCCAGTAATTTGTTCTAGAGCCAGTGATATATTTTTACAATGACAAGCTTATTTAAAAAAAAAAAATGTTCTGTTGACATTGTATTAATTTATGATAAAGTTATAGTATTACATTTTAGAGACATTTTTTTGGATAAATTTTTGTTTAAAGTAGACATATTTGATATATTTCTACATTGCAAGTCAAGTCTTTTGGTTTGTTGCAACATTTGATAAATCATCACCTTTTTATACGACCGCAAAAATTTTGGGGTCGTATTATGTTATGGCGCAGTCGTCGGCGTCTGTGGCCAGCATAACTTTGTTTCTAGTGGACGGATCATCTTCAAATTTCAGTATGTGGTTTCTTGGCATAATGGCTATACCGGGTTTTAATTTCGGGTTTATGGCCCGACCCGTTTCAGAAAAAGGGGTAAAATTGGGTATTTTTGTGTCTGTGGACAGCATAACTTTNGTTACTGGAATTATTTCGGAAATTTTTTCCCATTTTTCCGGACTTTGGAACTTAGTCTTTTTTATCAATATTTTCAACAGAGGGTACCTATTTTGTGAAATCAACTCCTCCCACAGTTTTCAATCTAGATAGCTGAAATTTTACAGAATGTTTCTATATATATTGAAGATGTGCACCTGCCTTTATGGAATTATTTCGGAAATTTTTTCTTTATTTTTCCGAACTTTGGAACTTAGACATTTTTATCGATGTTTTCAACAGAAGGTACCTATTTTGTGAAATCAACTCCTCCTACAGTTTTCAACCCAGATCTTTGAAACTTTACAGAATGTTTCTATATATATATTGAAGATGTGCTCCTGACTTTATGGAATTATTTCAGAAATTTTTTCCTATTTTTTGGGTTAGGGGTTAGGGACTTAGGAATTGATCAGATTTTTTTGGACATTTTCAACAATTTGTGAAATCAACCAGTTCTTTGATTTTTGACCAAGATCTTTGAAACGGTAATGATGTGTACTCAACATTTTTGAATTGGTTGAGAATTGTTTTCCTATTTTTTTCTGGACTTTTTTTTTTGGACTTTGGAAGTTACCTAAACAGAATGGTGAAATTTAGTCCTCCTACACTTTTCTACCCAGATCCTTGAAATTTAAAAGCATATTCCCTACTGCCCACACAGACTCATTTATGTTAAAGGTCTTTTAAATAAGGAACCCATAAAACATCATCAAAACGCAACCCGGCCATTTGTGTCTTTGACCCATTTTTTTCATCATCCAATTTCAATGGGATTTTATTCTTTGATTCCTCTTTATGTAAGCTTTCAGTTATATGTCAGCGGATTTGGCGTAGCTCGTACCGTTTCCGAGCTATGAGGGGCCGAAGGGGGCCAAAATCGTAAATTTACAGATAACCTAAAAAATTTATTTTTTGTCGGATTTCGATGGGATTTTTTTTCTTTGGATTCTACTTGATGTAAGCTTTCAGTAGTATTCAATGGATTTGAGGTAGCGCTTGCCGTTGCCAAGCTATGAGGGGCCGAAGGGGGCCAAAATCGTAAATTTACAGATTACCTTAAATTTTTATTTTTCATCGCATTTCGATGGGATTTTTTTCTTTTGATTCCTCTTGATATAAGCTTTCAGCATCATGTCAATGGATTGGGCATAGCTCTTACCGTTTCTGAGCTATAGAGGGTCAAAGAGGAATCATAAGGAGTCATAAGGGCTAATTTTTATTTTCCCTAGTTTGTGTCCAGCTAATTACTCGGTCAATCTCCTTTTTGCGTCCATCTAATTACTGTGTCAAGCTCTTTCCTATGTCCATACTCACTTTAAATTACACTTTTTCAAATTTCAGTGGACGACATGCTGCGGTCGTATCATGCTGCGCTCGGCGTAGCCCTTTATTCTAAACTTGTGGTAATTAAGGATGGAAAGAAGTAGATCATGAGGAGTCCCCTCCCTTTTCTAGATTTTTTTTTTCATTTTGTTCAGAAATAAGGCAAAAATTGACAATAAGTGGCAAAAAATTGCAATTGAAGTATTCTGAACTCCACCTTTTTTAGCTCACCTGGCTAATGCCAGGGTGAGCTTTTGCCATCACTTTGTGTCCGTCGTCCGTTGTAAACTTTTCATTCAAAGATCTTCTCCTCTGAAACTACTGAGCCAAATGGAACCAAACTTGGTTACAATAGTCCTTGAATGGTCACTTACAAAAAAGCTGTTTTTTCAGGTCCGCCCGATATCCAAGATGGCCGCCAGCGAGAAACATAGTTTTAACATTGGACCCTATGGGAAAACATGTTCAAAGATCTTCTTCTCTGAAACTACTGAGCCAATTTGCACCAAACTTGGCCATAATAGTCATTTGGTGGTCCCTTACAAAAAAGCTGTTTTTCAGGTCCGCGCGATATTCAAGATGGCCGCCAGCGGGGAACATAGTTTTAACATTGGACCCCAAGGGAAAACACATTCAAAGATCTTCTTCTCTGAAACTACTGAGCCAATTGGCACCAAACTTGACCACAATAGTCCTTGGCCATAATAGTCCTTTGGTGGTCCCTGACAAAAAAGCTGTTTTTCAGGTCAGTGTGATATTCAAGATGACCGTCAGCGGGAAACATAGTTTTAACATTGGACCCTATGGGAAAACACATTCAAAGATCTTCTCCTAGGAAACTATTAAGCCAATTGGCACTAAACTTGGCCACAATAGTCCTTTGGTGGTCCCTTACAAAAAAGCTGTTTTTCAGGTCCGCGCGATATTCAAGATGGCGACCAGTGGGGAACATAGTTTTAACGTTGGACCCTATGGGAAAACACATTCAAAGATCTTCTCTGAAACTACTGAGCCTATTGGCACCAAACTTGGCCACAATAGTCCTTTGGTGGTCCCTTACAAAAAGCTGTTTTTCAGGTCTGTGCAATATTCAAATGTCTACCACCGGGGAACATAGTTTTAACATTGGACCCTATGGGAAAACGCATTCAAAGATCTTCTTCTCTGAAACAACTGAGCCAATTGGCACCAAACTTGGCCACAATAGTCCTTTGGTGGTCCCTTACAAAAAAGCTGTTTTTCAGGTAAGTGCGATATCCAAGATGGCTGCCAGCGGGGAACGTAGTTTTAACATTGGACCATATGGGAAAACACATTCAAAGATTTTCTTCTCTGAAACTACTGAGCCAATAGACACCAAACTTGTCCACAATAGTCCTTTGGTGGCCCCTTACAAAAATGCTGTTTTTTCAGGTCTGTGCAATATTCAAGATGGCCGACAGCAGGAAACATAGTTTTAACATTGGACCCTATGGGAAAACACATTCAAGAATCTTCTCCTCTGAAACTATTAAGCCAATTGGCACCAAACTTAGCCACAATAGTCTTTTGGTGGTCCCTTACAAAAAAGCTGTTTTTCAGGTCTGCGCGATATCCAAGATGGCTGCCAGCGGGGAACATAGTTTTAACACTGGACTCTATGGGAAAACACATTCAAAGATCTTCTTCTCTGAAACTACTGAGCCAATTGGCACCAAACTTGGCCACAATAGTCCTTTGGTGGTCCCTTACAAAAAAGCTGTTTTCAGGTCCGTGCTATATTCAACATGGACGTCAGCAGGGAAGATAGTTTTAACATTGGACCTTATCAGAGATCTTCTCCTCTGAAACTACTGAGCCAATGGAATCAAACCTGGTCAAAATAGTTTTTAGGTGGACCCCTGAAAAGAAAAATGTTTTTTTTTTCTCAGGTTCCCACTTTATCCAAGATGGCTACCAACAGGGAACATATTTTAACACTGGACCCATGTGGAACACTAACAGACATCTTTTCACCTTAAACTAATTGGGCATATTGGAACTATAGTTTTATTATATACATGTCTTTGGGCTTTAACATAAAATGTCTATGTTAATCAAGGACCAGGTGAGCGATACAGGCTCTTGAGAGCCTCTTGTTCAAAGAATTGTTCTATAACTAGAAAGAGTAATAGGAAAGAAACAAATTAAGCTAAAAATAATAATAGGTAAAAGACCTTGTTTTAGATATTTCATGCCTAAGAAATGGCAGGAAAAACCTTTCTCCAGGTAACATTGTAACATTTTGCTCTACTATCACATGGGGAAAAATCTACAATGTAATGAAACAGATATTCAATATTTAGGTGACCAAATATTGTAACCCTGAATCGAAGGATGAAACCTGAGAAACCCAAAATTCTGATATATATTTTAAAAACTTAAGATTAGGTATCCCTAGAACCACCTATTCTTATTTATTTATTTATCAATTTTGTTCATCTCCAACTATATTTATTGTCATGTATCTTATTCAAATTAATTGTCTATTTGTGCACTTGTTAAACAGACTGATTTCACATTGTATTACTGACTGATGTTCCATATTCAGTTTTGTATGTTAATAAAATTAAATTTACACAGAATGTTGTTTGTATATTGTTGAACAGTATTTTGCCATATACAGCTAACTGAAAGATAACCACTCTTGATCTAGAGTGACATAGATACCCTGTAAGCACGAAAGCACTAATATCATCTCCATTGTTAGATCATCTGGACGAAATCCAGGGTAAGCTTTTGCCATCACTTTGTGGCCATTGTCCCTCCCTCTGTCTGTCTGTGTCGTTTGGTTCATTACCTATTCCATCAAGATCTCCCCCTGAGACTACTGGGCCAATTGGAACCAAACTTGTCCACAATAGTCTTTATTGTGGTTTATTATTGTTTTTATTATTTATAGGTAGGTGCTTTTCAGGTCAGAGCTGTATCAAAAATGGATGCTAGCTGGCAATGAGAAAACATATTCAAAGATCTTCTCTGAAACTTCTAGGCCAATTTGAACTAATTTGGGCCACAATTATCTAAAGTTGGTTTCTTTGCAAAAACAAAA
>MJUU01034738.1:0-18937 GCA_002080025.1 Modiolus philippinarum
AATATATTGTCTTCAAACTTGATATGTAACTTGTTTACCACAAAACTCAGGCCGAGGTCGATTTCGGGTTCAGAGGTCCAAGGGGTTCTGGAGTCATGCCCCTTTAAACTTTGAAATTTTGCGAATTTTAGGGTTTCCGACTGATAACTTGTGAATGAAATAATATATTGTCTTCAAACTTGGTATGTAGCTTGTTTACCACAAAACACAGGCCAAGTTCGATTTCGGATTCAGAGGTCATAGGGCTTCTGGAGTTATGCCCCTTGAAACTTTAAAAAATATGCAAATTTTAGGGTTTCCGACTGATCCAACTTGTGAATGAAATAACATACTGTCTTCTAATTTGGTATGTAAGTTGTTTACCATAAAACACAGGCCAAGTATAATTTTGGCTTCAGAAGTGCACAGGGATCTGGAGTTATGCCTCTTTAAACTTTGAAATTTTTGTGAAACGTGGCGGCGTATCATGTAATGCACCATTACTATTTTTGAGTTTATGGTCTTCCAGACGTTTAGATTTTGTCTGCACTGATGATACGTAAGTTGTCGAACTGCGCATATGCAGAATTTAAATTCACAGTAACTTCGGTATTTAGTCATTTGTTACAACTGGGTCGATGCCTCTGCTGGTGTACTGTAAGTCCCCGAGGGTATTCACCAGCCCAGTAGTCAGTACTTCGGTGCTGATTTTATTTGGAACCGTACAACATCTAAATTTGTGTAAATTCTGTTTAAAACTAAGCAGTATCTCCCTCATACAAAGCTCTGTCCTTAGCTGATCATTGCTTGGCTTTTCATTTAGATCTTATTGATTATTTGTTCTCTATCAGTTTTTAAACATTTTTGAGTTTATGGTCTTCCAAACGTGCACTGATGAAACGTAAGTTGTCGAAATGCGCATATGCAGAATTTAAATTCACAGTAACTTCGGTATTTAGTCATCCACCAGAACTAGAGATAAAGGAAACGGGAGAAACCAATAGATCTACATCTTTTTTGGACTAACATCTCGATTTTGACGAAAATGGTCCCCTCAATTCTAAAATTTACGACAAAAGGGACGATCTCAATTTCAAATTTATCCATTTCCATAACATGGACAATAATATTCAAGCTTCTCCTGCTTACGGAGTGTGTTGATTACGCGAGAGAAAGCACAAATTATGCAGACTTTCTCATTAGACTTAGTTATCTCCGTGACCGCCTTATCAGTCAAGACTTAATTTTTCGTATACGATCATTAAAAATGTTCTTTAATAGATAAAAGTCCCAGAGTCCCCTGTGGAACGATTTGAAGTTTCAGTTCGAACTCTGATTCAAGGTTCTTTATTTAGTACTGGGATGCTCATTTCTTTTAATTGTCAACGACCTTTTATTAGCAATTGCTGTTGAGTTGCTACCGAATGGAAGGGGGTTGAGCGCGCCATAAAACCGGTTTTACCCATAATTTCTCTTGAAATGACTGTACCAAGTCAGGACCATTGCGGTCGACAATTTTCCGATGGTTTCCACCTGATATGTCCTTTGTCCCATGGACTTGGGCTCTTGACAGCTCTGTTTGGTAATTTTGTTATTACCCCATTTAGGAGTTCAAAAAGTGTGGAAGTATTGCTGTTAGTGATTGATTTATCTTTAACCATAAAGTTATATTGCAATTTCATATTTTATTAAGTATTAAGTGTAGAAAAAAAATCAATTTTAAATCTAATAGTCAAAGCCCCGAGATAATGCAAATAAAACGCTATAAATGTCTGATCAACAACGACTATTGATAATATCATCGATCACACGTGCATTTTATAGGTCTGAACAATAAATAAATATGAATCTGAATTGCATATTCAATATTACATTACCGACTGATGATTTGAATGCGGCATGCATCTCGCACGGGTTGAGAGATTTATTGCTGGCAAAGTGATTTTTAAAATATCTCAACAAGTACGGTTTGCACTGTTGAGTCTATTCTACTCTTGACAACTTTAATGAACGTAACCTTACTATCACATCCAAATTTTTACAGCAAGGTTAACAATTTCATAAATTTTTAAACACATGTAAGAAGTTTTATGCAGCATGTGGACATTTGATATCTAAATGTGGTATGACTCGCAATCAGTTTTTTACTAAGGATATTTCTCACCTTCGTTTTTACGGAAATGTTGTTAAAAAATCTGCATGATTTCTTTTATTGTTTTTGGATCTAATGACCTGAAGATTTTACAGGTATAATGGCCTCTCACTGACTGATGCTGTCGATTTCTACTGAAATCCATGATGATTCTTTACAAAACCCTCCGTTAAGTTTTGAATTTGATTTTTCTTCGGCAGTGCGACAATGTTTCACCAGCAGACTAAGCTCCTTGATCTAGCCGACAGTTTAGCACTCCTTGACCCATCTTTCTTAATTATGTTTTGTCGTATTATTTCCTTCTCAAGATTTTGGTCTTGGATTCAGTAGTCAACCGGTGCATGTATTGGGTTTTATTTGTATGTTTATTATACTATATGCACACGGGATAGAGAAAGGGAGGTTTGGGTACCCATTAATCGGTTTAACCCTACCGCTAGCTCCTGCTACTGTAGATACTAAGTCTGGCTATCCCGCATTCTTATCCTTGTCTGTGTTTGTCTTTTCAATGTTTTCCTTATGCAGTTCCCTGGTAGATTCTGGCATTTGATTGCAATATTTGGCCATTGTAAGTGTTTCCTGTTAGCATGGTTATAAAATATTAAAATATTATAAATCTTCTCTGAATTAATACTAATTAACTATGAGTTAACAGAAGTTCATTCTTACCTTTTTACTGCATATATGCTTTTGAATTTTTCATTTTTAGAACATAATTCTTACAATGATAATTATTGCAGTTTTCAGTGTCACTTTTCAGTTTTCAGTTATTGTCAAAATAAACAACTATTTTATATTTTTCTTTAGTGAAAAAACTTCGGAAAAGACATAAAGGAGTATTGCCGACAAAAACAGAAATTCCAGTTGCAATTGGACGATGGGGAAAACCGGAATGTTTAATTGATGCCAAATTCGATTTCCTCGTATTAGATGCTACAGTTATATCTACCAAAAATGCAGCAAAATTTCATACTTTCGGTAAGAGAATATCTTAGAGACAATTTTTGTCTATATGTATCAAAGTGAGCACTAATTATTTTTGAAGTCACTTTTAATCTAGAACGACAGTACCTAGTTGGAATACTACCCAAAAACAATATTATTCAGTGTTTCCGTTCAGTCCAAAAAAGGAACTTTTGAGACTCAAAATAGATGCATTAACCCTCCATTTTTTGCTCAATGCAACTGAGTGCAAATGACCTTTTATATTGACCTTCACAAAAGTTCATTGGACTTTTCATGCATGTTTTACTTATGTGAAAATTTATACCAAAGGGTTTTTAATAATGTAAAGAGATGAGACCATCATATTTTTGCCAACAATTATGTATTGGACGTTGCATACCACTAGAAAATGACATTCCAACAGAGATATTACCAACCTGTGCCATTTAATATTTATGGTGCTATATTTTTGTAGAATTTATGATTGATTCAGGGAGTGATGTAGTGACAGTACGAGAAGAGGTTTTACAAACATTAGATTTAGAACTGTTAGGACAGATTCACAGTAAAGGGGTACATGGATCCAAGAAAACAAACTTATATAAAGCAACATTAAGAATAGGTACCCAAGAAATGGAAATAGAGGTAAATTTATATATCAGCTATTTACAGAAGGAAATACCGTCAGAGTCGTTACATTTCTTTACAATATTCATACTAACTAAATAAATTATTAATAATAATGACTGATACCATTTTATACCGGCCAAAATGTATATACCCGGGGATACATGAACCATCGAAATGAAAAAAAAACTGTTAAATTCCGGAACGACGTTCACCACGTTGTATTTAATTACATGTACTCATTGCTTCAATTCCAATGAAGTATACTTGCAACCTTGGTTCACAGCTGTAAGATTTCAAGTCAGTTCCAAAGCTTTTAAAATTAGCAGATATTCTAAGTAAGGCTAGATATTCAGTTTGCTCCCTTCATGATGTAGCGACAGATGGGAAGATTACGGAGTTTGATTTGAGTGAGATTAAGCGAATTGGTAATTACAGAATATCTTGGAGTTCATGCTTGTAAATAAAAAAAAATCTCCATAACGTTGTTAAATTGATGGGCAGTATTGCGGTACAGCAGTAACATCGTTTTTTTCTTTTCTGTTGTAACACAAGATAAAAGGAAGCGCAGCACTCACAATCCCCGGACGACACAATCTATAGATAAGTCACCTGACATGCTAACACAAACACCATAAGGCGGAGACCAAGTGCATCGTCAGCGTCTCTGGCTATGTATCTGTATCAACCGTCATGCCATGGTAGAAAAACCAAAATACCGAAGTTACTGTGAATTTAGTTTCTGCATATGCGCATTTGGACAACTTAGGTCAAAACATGATCCAAAATCATAGCCACAAAGAAGTCAAGTCATATAGATATATAAGCGTCTCTAACTATGTATGCGTCAACCGTCGTGTTAGAAATGACATGATCCAAAAATCGTAGTCATGAACAAGTCAAGTCAAATAGTAAGATGAGACTTATCAGTGCTAAAATCTTTACTAATGAAAACAAGTCTGCCACACGTTGCATGACCGTTACATTAAACTTATAAAACTTCCGGAGGGTAATATAAAGTTTATTGGACGACTTTAATTTCAAAATTATTTACTTCCCTAACATGGACAGTAATATTCCAGCATCTCCTGCGTACGGAGTGTATGTTTCACAGATGATTCGTTACACGACAGATAGCACAAATTATACAGGCTTACTCATTAGACATACCGATAGTTATCGTCGTGACAGCCTTATTAATCAAGGCTTAAAAAGAATTCTGTCTCATGCGATCATTAAAGTTCTTTAAAGGATATCAATCTCTTGTGGAAAAATTTGAAGTTTCCGTCCGAACTCTGATTCAAGATTATTTTTATACCCCCCCCCTCGCTTTAGCAGGCGGTGTGATCATTGCGTCTGTTCGTTCGTTTGTTTGTTCGTCTGTCCGGCCATCCGTTCGTTATTCCATCAATCATAGGAGTACACACTTTGTGGCAACAACTTCTCCTATGGTACTACGTGAAATTTAATTAAACTTTCACAGAATGTTCAGTACACATTACCATTGTGCATCATCTTTTAAAAATTTTGATTTGATCTTTTTAGGGGGAGCGGGGGTGTATTTAGTACTTGGATGATCATTCCTTTTGTTTGTCTACGACCTTTCAATAGCAAATTGCTGTCGAGTTGCTACCGGACACTACCACAATTGAATTGGAAGTTTGGCGCGCCATAAAACCGGTTCCACCATTTATTCGGAAATCTTTGTACCAAGCAGGACCACTGTGGTCGACAATTTTCCCTGTAGTTTCCAGCTGATTTTTCTTTTTGTCTGGTGAACTTCGGCTTTTGACATCTCTGATCGGTAATTTTGTTATAACAACCATTTGATATTGCTTTCTGATAGGTTTGTTTCAATTTATCCTTATGCTATTGCTTAGCTGGAGTATGTCCACAGATTTCAGAAAAACAAGAGGCCAAAGGAAATGCACAGAAGATTAAATAGCTATTTTTACTTGGATTTTCTTTTACTCTGAATTAATGGTGTTCAGTAATCGAATTTTTTATACTTTTAAAGAGGGGAAAAATCTCACCTTTTGCAATGTACCTAAAATTTTAATTTTTTATCTGATTGTAATGGGTTTTATGCCACGCCCAAAAATATAGAAGGAGCATATAGTGTTTCCTTTGTCCGTCCTTCGGTACATTGGTAACGTTTTGTGTTAAAATATATTTATAAGATTTATAAGAAACTGTGAAGGTAGAACAATCGGGTAGTCGACAAGTATGCTTATCTTTGATAATACTATATAGTTCACTAGGTAGTCCGACTCTTTGATATACATTTCACTTGAGTGACTGGGGTGTAACTCACATTCTCAACAACTACATATTATAAGACAATGATGTGTCAACAAATTAATCAACTTGATGAATACTACTCAAATCAGCTTTGACTTACATTTTAGTCTTCAGTTACTTTGGTAAGGTTTGCTCAAGTCTATTTCTCAACTTCTATGTTTTGTAGGATCAATATATTTTATTGTAAAATTCATGTAAAGGAGAACTTCCCATTTAACCAACGATTGGGTGTCCACGAAATACATTTTATTCTTGAATGACTTTGGTTAACTTTTGCGTTTTAAATAAATTTCTCCACAAATACACAAATACATCAATGTTCCATCGGTTTACCTCCTTGATCAGTACTATCCAAATCATTGAAAATTAGGTGGTTTGAGCCTAGAAAATTTTATTACTGACCTATATCATTTAATTATACCACCGGCACTACATTGTAGTGGGGATATACTGGTTAACCTCCGTCCGTTCGATCATAAGTGACCACACTTTTCTTAACAACTTCTCGGCAAAATGAATTCCTATTTTGAAAAAAGCGTTGTTTCTCATGATTGTCCAATGTATATAGATCTCGAGGTTGCGTCGTATTTACTCCTGTTTTCCGATACTTCATTGTTTTTCAGCCTTGTATTGTATAGAGATTTGTGTAATATTTTTTTCTGGAACTGTAAGTCAGATTGAATTGTTGTTGTGCATATATCATCTTTATGGACCAATTTATAAAGATTTCAAGGATACGCCATAAGCACTTCCTGTTTGCCTAGACTTTGTCGTTATTCATTTTTGTAAACTTTCTGGAATTTTTCGTCACAATTTCTTGTAAAACTGCAGGCCAGATTCATTTGCTGTGTTGTACAGAACTTACCTATAGTCCAATCTATCGTGTATACAGATTTCAAGAGACTGTCATTTTTTTTGTTGTACAGTATATTAATTTTTTTTCGTCGTAATTTCTTCTGTAACGTAAGTCAGATTGAATTGTTGTTTTGCATGTAGCTTACCTATGGTCCAATCTATCTTGTATACGGATTTCAAGGTTATGTCGAAAGTACTTCGGTATCAAGACAAATCGGTACCTGGACATTTCTGTACTCAGCTTAACTCGGTACTTGAAAAATCGGTACTCGGTACAAGACAAATCGGTACCTGGACAGATCGGTACTTAAAAGAAATAAAATATATTTTCTTTACATTATCAAGGACGTATATTTAGAATAAATATACATCCTTGACATTATGAGTTGCCTGTGTAAGATAACTGTTTTTGTTTGTTTGTTGGTAGTCTTTTTTTTTAATATTTGTCACACATTTTAAAAATGTAAGCGCAATTTTTGTCTCGCCTGCGACGAAAGTCGCTGAAGGCGAGACATAGGTATAGCAATCCGGCGACGGTGACGGCGACGGCGGCGGCGGCGGCGGCGTAAACTTTTTTCTAAAACCTTCATAACTTTTCAAGGGTAATACATACAAACATCATCTTTGGTCCACAGCACCACCAAGTGTGACCTTTCCAGCAGCATATATTTTGGATGACCTTGACCTTGTTTTCATGGTTCAATAAGCACATAAACATTGCGACATAGTTTCACATTCAAGTCCTTTTCTCAGGAACTATAACACCTAGACTTGTCATATTTGGTCTTTAGTGAGATCTATATGGGTACACGGCAGTCTGACACCTGTCGTGTTGCCTTGACCTCAATTACATGGTTCAGTGAACTTAGAAAATCTGCGACATAGTTTCACATTCAAGTCCTTTTCTCAGTAACTGTTACACCTAGACCCGTCATATTTTGTTTGTAGGGAGATCTATATGGGTACACGCCAGTCTGACACCTGTCATGTTTCTTTGACCTCAATTTCATGGTTCAGTGACTTTGTTAATTTTTCACATTCATGTCTATTTCTCAGCAACTGTAGCCTCTAGACTCACAATATTTGTCCTATAGCAAGATTTATTTGGGTATATGCCAGTCTGACATTTGTCATGTGACCTTGACCTCAATTTTACGGTCTAGTGGCCACGTTAAGTTTTTCTGCTTAAGTTCATTTCTCAATAACTAGAAGTGGTAGGTTGATAATATTTGGTATGTAGGTTGGTCTTGGGTAGTACATGTCAGTCTGGCAGGTGACTTTTGTCCTTGACCTCAATTTTACAGTCTAGTGAGCATGTACACTCTTCTGATTAGTTCACTTAGATTTCACATCAATTTAGAGTCCAGCAGGGACAGGCGAGACATCCTTTAGGGTCATCACTTGTTTTTTCAATCACCATATATTTTAAATGGTACATATTTTATTCGATTATTATTCTGTTATAAAATTTTGATTGTTAAAATAACAACCAATTTATTTATTTGTGATTAATAAACAGCTTTATTACATTATTGTATTTTATCTGTTTTCTGATTGGCTGAAAACAGCTTGAAAAGAAATGAGTATGTATCATGTCAATCTAAAATGGGCTATAAATAGCTCATAGGTTGTATGGAATGTTATGTCAACCTGAAACGGGCTATAAATAGCACACAGGTTGTCTGGAACGTCATGTCAACCTACAACGTAATTTAGGATAAAACATCATTATTAAATAAATTTCTGAAATTTATTGTTATTTTTCCCTTTTTCTTAATTTAAGACTCAAATTAATTTTATTTATACAATGTAAATCGTCAGTATCCTCAAAAGAATGAATTTACAAAACAGAAAAGGAAACGAAACAGAATTTAAATTTCTCATTGATTGACGGTAATACTGTCTCTATGTATAATCATATAATAAAACAATTATAGACTTCGAATAGGTTGCTACAGGAATTTATCAACCCTCAAAAAGCAATATTCACCTCGCTTTCAGCTCGGTGAATATAACTTTTTTCAGGTTGATAAATCCCAGTAGCAACCTATAGCAAAGTCAACCATTGTCATTTAGATTATCAAATTTAATTGGCAAATTTAATTTCTTGAATCATTTACCTATTTTTTATAATAAACCTTCAAAGAACAAGACATGGTCAAAGAAGCTAAAACCAGCGGGAAATCTAGTTCCCTTCTATAAAAAACTCTTTTGTGTTCATAACTTGTTCTAAACAAAATAAGAACATGGCGACGAACAAAACAATCGACAAAATCTTAAGATTTAAAAAGAAATACACGAATGCAATATTTAGTGAAAACGTTAAATTCCCAGACCTTTGCTTTGTAGAGAGAAAGTGATTGAACTTGCCCACAAGATGGAGTGATACGGGAATTTCTAAGATAATTCACTCTCGTGATGAAAATATTCAATGGGCAGACTGGATAAAACCAATTACTATCGGGCGTTAAAATGCATGTACCCTAACAAAATTGTATGATTGAATAATTGTTTTTTTACGGAGCTTTACCTATGATCTAAGGTTATGTCATAAGCACTTCCTCTCTGCCGAGACTTCGTTGTTTTTCAGCTGTGAACACTTTAAATCAGTAAAAGTATAAACCCCAGGGGGTACTCTCAAATTTTACCCATACATAGGCTCGTCCCAGAGAAATAATTATATCCCCCAAAAATACCAAAATTTTGCATTATACCAAAAAAATACCCATTATAATTTTTTTTTTATAATACACCCAAAAATACGTTCCAAAATTTTAACCCCCCCCCCAAAAAAAAAAAATCCAAAGAGTTTTATGTTCTGTCATTTGTTTTTTTATTGACCAAACTTTCATTGGTCAACCTGTGTAATGCTTTGTAAGACAAATACAACCATTCCTAGGATTGTTACCAAGCCGCCGAAGCACTATAAATTAGTGAAGAGTCCATCAAACAATAGGGATACGTCGAAGTTTGGTACTGTATAATTGTATACAAAAAGCCATATATTTTTATGCAAGTTTTCAATCTTTTTTCAGAAAACTCGTGTACCCCATAAAAATACCAACAAAATATGAAACACCCCCAAAAATACCACATATTATTGTGACCCCCCAAAATAGCAAAATCTAAAATTTTTACCCCCCAAAAATAGTCCAAGCATATGTACTGAAAAATTTTGGGAGTACCTCTTTGGAATTATTAACCTAATATGCCTGAGACAATTGTTACAAGATTGTAATTCCTTCGTGGTCTTCACACTTAAAGTTGTCGAGCTGTGAGTCACTTGCAAAAAAAATGCTTGATTGTAAGACTTGCAATAAAGGAATAACTTAAAGATGTGAAACTTTGCATGGAGATAAAATCAACTTAATACCGAAGTTACTGCATATCCTTATTTCTCTGCAGTGCAAATGTGGGATAAAAAGATATATAGAAGTATTTTACAAGGATCATAGGTGTATTAATTCACACATCGATGAATAATTTGCAATAATTACCTTATACGCGATATTATTATGAGACAAATCACCATCTCCAAAGTAACATTACTCAAATGTTAATAGATTCCCAAAGCTGTCAGAAAATAAAACAGCAGGCCCAAGTTTCCAATCAAAATGTCCAATTTAACATTTAAAAGAATTTAACATATCACGACCAGTCTTAGGTTTATGTATACATTTATCTTTTTGCGTGCGTTTACAAGAAGTTTTACAAATGCATTAAAAGAAGTTTAACATTATTAAGCTATAATAAACTATTGAATTCGCATCATTTTGCAGGTTATGGGAGAATCTTACGATTCACTAGGAAGTCGGGTTGTTCGTCATTTTCGCCACTACATAGATGGGACCAGACATGTCTGGATGAAAGGAAATTACAGAGATTCTGATATGGATATAAGAGAAGCATCGTCTAATTTGAAGGCACTACCTCCTGTTACAACAAACACTACAAGTGCTTCTTTGACTAATTCTTTCTTGCCAATTTCATGTGCACCGGTGACTGATATGAAATCTTCTGAGTGTTTAATGAAACCAAAACCTATCCCGGTAAAACTGGTTAAAAATAATGAAGATGATTTGCAAGGCGAAGACTTCACTGTTAGCAAATTATCCAATGAAATAATTGTAAAAACAGAACCTTTAGAAAATCACAACAATGTCACATCTTGACACACAGTCAAGGATATTAGATACTGGTACATTTGTTTATTTTTTTTTTTTTATTTTGTTAAGATGTTGACCCTCATTATACATTTATCAGTGTCTTATATTTATGTTGTACTTGTCAGAAGTAATGAAAACTTTACTACTTCTAGTCTGATTGTAATAATTTTACTCGGATATAATATGCTCTTAACTCTTTTTTAGAAGGTTGGGTGGATGACTTATAAGAAGTAAAAAATCGGGAAAATTTCGCTGGAACTGTGTTATTTTGGAACTTGAGTTTAAAATATTTATTAGATTTACTTATAACCATGATAACGGTGACCAGCTTGGACTGGTACCCTGTTTACAATCTTGGATGTACATAGATACCAGATGATTGTCACCATGGTGACCCTGTACTCTGAATGGTATTCTTCACAAAGATATAACTAGGAACCAGTATAGACCGGTGTTGTTGGTGCATAATTGTATCTCGGTCAGCTTGAATGCTCAAACATGCGTTTGGGTTATCATTTGACAATGTGAGGATGATTTTCCTAGAGAACTGCTCAGTCATTTCCCGCTGCCTAAATTACATTGCTGTAGTGAAGCTGATATCAAGGTTTATGATTTTATAATTTGAGATTTGCAGGTTAAAATGAACGCATCAGAACACTATGTTTAAACATCAGGAAAAACTTCATATTGTTTTGTATTTTATTCTGCTTTTCTCATTAATGATTCCCGTTAGGTGTAGATTAATAGTAACTAAACATTTAGGGGCAAGTTAGCATGTGTTGAAATTAATAGTCATTGTAATGTTTCATGGACGTTTTGGCACACATGATCTCAGATTTACTCAATACAAATTATACAACCTTAACATTCCATGGTGATGTAAAAACCGAACCTGATTTCATTGATTCCCGTTTGATACGGTCATTTTTGAAAATATCAGATTTTATTGATTGTTGAAAACGTACCAAATAAATATGTGGGCGCATTGAAGGTAATTCTGTAAGTCTCGTCATGTGACACCGAGAAATCACGATAAAATTCAAATTTCAAAACGTTTTGCGCCCAAATATGACGTTAGGGGATTATGACGTCCACATTTTTTGCTTGAAACGTCATATTTTTCTGTTAATAACGCAATTTCCGGGTACAAGTTATGTTCACGGAAGTCCCAAAATTGAACGAGACTTACAGACCCTATTATCAAAATTATCAAGTCAAAACTCAGAATGACCTTGAAGTCAATTTCAAGGTCAAAGGTCAGAAGTTTTGCAAGAAAGTACATTATACAGAGATGGCATATCAATTACTATGAATATGAAAACCGTATCAGAAATGTTTAAAAACATCTCGGACTTCGTTAATATGGCCAAAGGCTATTCATGAATGGAGACACAGTGACATTGAGATTGTTTACCCAAATACAAGCTAAATCAAACTCTGTGTCGTAAAAGGAAAGGCACAAACCAGGAAGATTTATGAACTCTCGATTTTAATCTGCAATTACATTTGTGACAGTTAAGGTCAGAGATCTAGTACATGCTCCCCATGCAAGATCAAAAATTTACACAGTGGTGATTTTTTAATCATAGAAGTATCCCCCAATACTTTTTAATTGCTTTCATTAGAGAATGTAAAGTTATAAAATGACAAATTAACTGTTATTAAAATCATCTTTTAAAAAGATATATTCAAGGCTATAAATGTCATTTTAGCATATATAGCTGTTGGCATGGAAACAATATTTTTTATCAAAACAAATACCATGCATGCCAAAATAGTTCAAGTCCGTCCAGGGAATGGTTAATAACAATTTAGTATCCTCAGCAAAAACAAAGGTTTCAGATGAACCCAGTTAATTGTCCTGAACTACAAAGGAAAGTGTACTTGGTTCCTATGAAACCCGACAATAAAAAGCGTTGGTTCATTTGAAAACGAACAATAAAGAGCGGACTATATATATAGATATATACTGAAAGGAATGCAACAACTTCTTTATGCAGTTGCCTTTTTATGAAATTGATGAATTATGCAAAATACAGTCGAACTTGTATGGCTCGAGCACCCAAGAGACTGGTGAAAACAGTTCGAAATAGAAGTGTTCGGGCTATTAAGGCCAAACTATGTTTTAACTTGAACAAAGGGAGAACAAAAAGGCTTAGAGACATCCATGGTGATCTAGTTATTGCAGTTCGAGCCATTTAATTAAGTTCAACTATAATTGTATTTTACAAGATTGAAAGGTTTTGTTATTATTATACATCAGATTTAGAATGATATTATAGATATTGACCTGTCTATTTATTGTGATATTGTTATTTATAATGATGTTGTTAAATGAAATAAAATACGTCATGATTTTTGTTTTTGGCTCCATTGTTGTGTGTCATTCTAATAATATGTAGCCAAACTTCACAATAACTAGTATGTTCTGATTGTCTCAAATATATATTTTGTGTAATTGGACTCTGTATGTTGTCAAATGACATTAGTGGGGCAAGATACCAAAAATGAGTCTGATTATAATGATTTTACACACTTTTGCTCAATTGAACTAGAGTTTTCAAACAACATTTGAATTGCACATATCCAGAATCTAAATTATCAGTAACTTCGGTATTTTGTTAATTTGAACCTTCTTTCACCGAGAAAGAAGACCAATATATTTTTATGCGAAGAGGTTCATTAAAACTTATTTTCTTAGTAGTTTCACTGCCGTTTTATTTTAATTTTCTAAGTTTGCTGCGGATTACAAAAAGATGGCTGGGGAAACTCGGAAATCTTGTTGTCCACAGTCTGATTAAATTGTAGCATGGCAACTGACCTCACAATACAAAAAAATCAAAAGAATGGTTTTCATTCATTGGGGACGATATTAAAATCCCGTTTTGGAATATGAAGACTAAAAAAAAGTAAAACTTTATAAGCGACTGAAAAAATAATAGCATAACCGATGCCCTTGTGAATACTTTATGTCGTTGCATTTGATCTGGTAGGATTACCGTAGACAGAAGCCTTTCCAAAAAGAAAGAAAAAAAAAACATTAAAAGGAGTAGCAATGTCAGTCTGCCATATGGCTTTTGACCTTGACCTCAATTTCACGATCCAGTGACCAGGTTAAGTGTTTTTTGCTTAAGTCTGTTTCTCAATAACTACAAGCTATAGGTCAATGATATTTCGTATATAGCTTGGTCTCGGTTAGTACATGTCAGTCTGCTATATGGCTTTTGACCTTGACCTCAATTTCACGGTCCAGTGACCAGGTTAAGTTTTTTAGCTTAAGTCTTAATAACTACAAGCTATAGGTCAATGATATTTCGTATATAGCTTTGTCACGGTTAGTACATGTCAGTCAGCCATTTGGCTTTTGACCTTGACCCCAATTTCACGGTCCAGTGACCAGGTTAAGTTTTTTTTGCTTAAGACTGTTTCTCAATAACTACAAGATATAGGTCAATGATATTTGGTATATATAGCTTGCTCTTGATTAGTACATGTCAGTCTGCCTTATGGCTTTTGACCTTGACCTCAATTCCATGGTCTAGTGAACATAATTTAGTTTTTCTGATTAGAATAGTTTCTCAATTACTGGAAGTGGTAGGGTAATAATATTTGGATTGAGGTTGCTCTTGAGTAGTACATGACTGTTTTAGTGACCAAGCAGGGACGGGCAAGACACCTATTAGGGTCCACTCTTATAATTTAAATACACTGACGAAAGGCTCGGAAAGCGACACATAGGCATACAAAGTAGGGTTGCGGTGGCGACATGAACTTCATGTTATGTTTTAGGTAAGTTTTTCAGTATCTGTAAGTGGTAGGTAAATGATATTTGAAATATGGTCTGATCTTCGGTAGTACATGACAGTCTGCTATATGGCTTCTGTCCGCGGCCTAAATTTTACGGTCCAGTGAGCATGTAAAGTTTTGGTGTTAAGTTCAGTTTCTCAGCAAGTGGTAGGTCAATGACATTTGGCATGTAGATTGGCCTTTGTCAATATATGATAGTCTGTCATATGGCTTTTGTCCTAGACCTCAATTTAAAGGTCTAGTGAGCATGTTTCAGTAATTAGGTCAGTTTTATTACAACTATTTTGTAGGTCAATGATATTTTGTATACAAGTAGGTCTTTGGTAGTACATGACATTCTGCTATATGGCTTCTGTCCACGACCTCATTGTCAAGGTCCAGTGAGCATGTAAAGTTTTGGTACTGAGTTCAGTTTTTAAGCAACTATTAGTGGTAAGTCAATGACATTTTGGCTTGTAGGTTGTCCTTTGTTAGTATATGATTGTCTGTCATATGGCTTTTGCCCTTGACCTCAATTTCACAGTCTAAAGAGCATGTTTCGTTGATTATGTTAGTTTCTTTACAACTATTTGGTAGGTTAATGATATTTTGTACATACATCAGGGCATTTCACATCCAAACTTCTATGGCAATATCATTTACAAAGCGCATAAATTCAAAAATTTTCCTTCCAAACTTATTAACCCGTTGAACAAACTAATTCATAAAGGATATAAATACAGCATCGTTGTTAAGTCTTTACTTTTGGTTTTTGTTGGCAAAAACATTGATCATCTCCTAAATGTTTTACACCATAACTAAATTTAAACAATTTTCATATTGGCAGTATTTGGCATTGCACAATATCATGTTCTTCTTTCATAATTGATGATGTTGTTATACCAAATCTATTTAGAAGTATTTCAACTGAAGTTTCATATGTAAGAAGGCTTGATATCTTAGTCAACGGAAATTATGTCCTTAGCTAGCTGTCAGTAACTGCGAGCATTTGTCCGGACAGTACCTGTGTGTATTGTTTTCATGTTTTATATAATTCATTGTAAGGGTACTCGTCTTGATAAGTTGGACTTTTTTCTAGTTTGATTTTTACTGTGAGTCTTTTTGTGTATTTATTTTTTAGCCATTCACCACACATAGGGGGAGGGTTTGGATCCAAAAAAACGAGTTTAACCCCACCGCAATTTTTGCGCCTGTCCCAAGTCAGGAATATGTTGGTGACTGGCTTGTCCGTGTCTTCTTATGAAATTTTAGTTTCTTGATATTTGGGTTATTGGATGTGGTTTGTTTCCATTGATTTATTCATTTTTTTATACGACCGCAAAAAAATTTTTGAGGTCGTATATTGGTATGATACTGGCGGCGTCGTCGTTGGCATCAGCGTCGGTGTCGGCGTCGTCGGCGTCTGTAGACTCTTCGTTTCCGTGTGATAACTTCAGTTGTAGTTGCTCAATCCTTATGAAATTTTAACATAATGTTGCTTGTCACAAAAGGAAGGTTGGGATTGGTTTTGGGTATTGTGGCCCCGCCCGTTTTTTTTAAAAAGGGCCAAAAAGGGCCAAATTAGGTGTTTTCATATATTGGGCTGTAGAATATTTATTATTTATCGGATTTTGATGGGGTTTCTTTAAGTGTGATCCTTAGGAAATTTGGAATCGGAAGTATGTCAACGGATTTTATGTCACATGTACCGTTAATAGGATAAATAGGTCCCAAATGGGGGAAATCTCAAAAATCTATTTTTTTCATTTCTTGTCCGATTTTGATGCAGTTTTTTTCATTAGATTCCTTATGAAAAATTAATATGGCGCTCAACTTTTATATTTTTGGTTACTTGTTTCCTTTCCGAGCTATGAGGGGCCGAACGGGGCCAAAATTGCAAATTTGCTGATTACCTGAAATTTTTATTTTCCATCGGATTTCGATGGGATTTTTTTCTTTGAATTCCTCTTGATATATGCTTTCAGTAGTATGTCAACAGATTTTGCGTTACTCTTACCGTTTCCGAGCTACAAGGGGTCAAAGGGGCCAAAATTGCAAATTTTCGAAATATGTGAAATCTCTATTTTTCATCGGATTTCAATAGGATGTTTTTTCTTTGGATTCCTCTTGATGTAAGCTTTCAGCAGTATGGCAGCGGATTTTGCGTTGCTCTTACTGTTTTCGAGCTACAAGGGGTCAAAGGGTCCAAAATTGCAACTGATTCAAGCTCTTTATTGTGTCCATTTAATTACTGTATCAAGCTCTTTACTGTGTCTTCATTTATTTGAATTGCACTCATGTTCAAATTTCAGTATTCGACATGCTGCGGTCGTATCATGCTGCGCTCGGCGTAGCCCTTTATTACCTTTTTGGGGCCATTTAGGGCTTGCTATATGGTGTGAAGTTCCTCACTATGTTGAAGACCCTGGGGTGACCCCTAGATGCTTTGTTTTGGGTCGTTTCAACCTGGATATGGGATGTTGTCTCCTTGACATTTACCTCATTTCCTTTCTTTTTCATATAAGTAGGTTTTGGTAGTACATAAAACATGGTTTTTGTCTGTGTTTCTAGGAAGCATGTTAAGTTTCTTCGTATCTATTAGTGATAGATCAAAAATATTTGGTATTTGGGTTAGTCATGGATAGAACATGACAGACTGCTATACAACTTGTGTCCTTGACCACCCCAATTTCATGGTCTAGTGAACATTATGTATTATGGAAAGTCAATGATATTTGGTATGTTGGTTGGTCTGAGATAGTTCATGACAGCCTACCATAAAACTTGTGTCATTGACATCGGTTTCACGGTCTAATGGGCATGTTTGATTTCTTAGTATCTAACCTATCATTGGTTCATGGTCTAAGAAATTTGGTATCCGGGTAGGTGTTGGTCAGTGCATGATAGTCTGATAAATGACCTTTGTCAGTGGCCCAGAATTCAGAGTCTAGTGAGCATTCTTAATATTTTCTGCTTAGGTCAGTTTTATTTTTCCCATCAAATTCGTATCCAAGCATGGATGGTGAGGCATCAGTTAGGTTTCACACATGTCTCTGTATATTTTTGGTTATATACAGAGATATATTTTGTTTGATACTTTGTTTCCAATCTTATTCGTAGTAGTTATCTGTTGATTCAAAGAAAAACATCAGCCAATACACTGCATCTGTAACGGTTTATAGTATCCGCCGTGAAATAAGTTCCAAAGGCACAAATTTCATAGCTCGCCTAGCCAAATAATCTCCAGCTGGAAAGTATTTACTGCTCACCTGGTGAAATTATCTCCAGACGGAATAAATCTCATGGATATATCAATAACATTTGTTCCATTTGGAACTTATTTCACAGGATACTATTTTGGCTTAAATATCCACTGTAAGGATAAGCTTGACAGATGGCCCGACTAAAATATAAATATTTGTAATCTCTAAATCCTTTTACCAAAAAGGACTTATTATAGAATAACTAATTCAAGATTTTGACTAAAGGGAAAATATTCATCAAGTGACTGAACAACTCAGTAATGCAGGATAGCGCGACAGCACACGAGTGAATTATAGAGTTTTTTGGTAACGCGATGAATATTGTCAAAAATCGAAATCCCGGATTAGTTGTACTTTTTAGCTCGCCGAGACAAATGTCCGGAGAGCTATTGTCATACCCCTGGCGTCGGCATCGGCATCAGCAAAACTTTAACCTGGCTTGTGGAATTGAGACCTGAATAGCTAGGATGTTGATATTTGGTATTTGACTTCCTTGTGATGAGAGCTTTCTTCTGGTACTCTACTTGTAGACATTTTTACCTTGACCTTGCTCTTAGGCTAATTTTTTAAAAAAACTTTAACCTTGCCTCTAGAAGGTAGGCTTTTAGTGGTAGGGTGTTCATATTTTGTATGTAACTTCCTTATGATGAGAGCTTTCTTCTGGTACCATACTTGTAGACATTTTGACCTTGACCTTGCCCTGAGGACAATTTTCAAAAAACTTTAACCTTGCCTCTAGAAGGTAGGCTTTTAGTGGTAGGGTGTTTATATTTGGTATGTAACTTCCTTATGATGAGAGCCTTCTTCTGGTACCGTACTTGTAGACATTTTGACCTTGACCTTGCCCTGAGGGCAATTTTTAA
>MJUU01034739.1:0-59857 GCA_002080025.1 Modiolus philippinarum
GATTAATCAACGATAGAAACCGGAGATTAATCCAATTACAAGAAAGATAATATATAAAACAAATAAAGTAACTATAACAACACTAAAGATGTAAAAATATGTACAAAATTGCGTCATATTTCAGATTTCCGCGATCCTTCTTCAGTTATATATCGACTGACGAAAGATGTGCAATCAGTCAGACGCTGTAACATTTTTTCTCAAATACATTAACCAACAAAAATTTTTAATTTGAATTTGTATCTGTAATCAACCAATCAAATTAAATCTTCAGAATCTATTTCTTATCAAAATATTTTTCTCGTTCTCGTTCTGTGTTTTACTTATAAGTTTTTATATTCTTTTCATTAAGATCATCAGGCTCAAGCGTTCTTAATTGAAACTTCCAAAATTTCTCCTTATTTTCTCCTTTCTCCCTTGTCCCAGTTGGAATTCAAATCGATTATTTGGAATGTGACCTCATCGAAAGAGTGTCCGGTATTTCTCAGATGTTGTGTGAGTGGACAATTCCTGTTGTTTCTGAAAAACGATATGTGGTTGTTGAATCTGAGGTTAAAGTTGTCTTCAGTTTCTCCCACGTATTGAATTTTACATGTTCGGGGATATAACAATCACCTAATAAAAGAATAATTCGAAAAATTTCGAAATGTAGACCGAACCAGCCTCCTACATTACAAAAAAAGGATCAGTTATTGAGAACCCCGTTTGTTATTACTTATCACCCTGACCTAAGAACACTTAATGCTATTGTCAGAAAACATTGGACCCGAGTCAAAAATGACCCAAGCTTGCATAAAATATATCCCTGTCCCCCTGTTGTTTCATTCAAAAGACCTAGGAACTTGAAAGACATACTGGTGTCATCAACTTTGAATAAAGCACAAACGTTAGATCAAGGGTGCTTTAAAAAGATGTTTATGTTGCAAAGCTGCTGATATCAAAAACACTTTCAGCAGCTCTGCTACAAAACAAAGTTACAAATTCTAACTGTAAATCAAAAAATTTAATTTATATTCCTACGTGCGGGGCATGTAAAATTCAATACGTGGGAGAAACTGAAGACAACTTTAACCTCAGATTCAACAACCACATATCGTTTTTCAGAAACAACAGGAATTGTCCACTCACACGACATCTGAGAAATACCGGACACTCTTTCGATGAGTTAACATTCCAAATCATCGAGTTGAATTCCAACTGTGACAAGGAAGACAGGAGAATAAAGGAGAAATTTTGGTTGTTTGATTAAGAACGCTTGAGCCTGATGGTCTTAATGAAAAGAATTTTAGAGACATGAATATCGAGATTGCCTTCCCTCCGACGAATAGGCTCCTCTTCGAATGCACAGATACTAAAGACGGATTACACTGCTCCCGCCATCTCTGTGTGAGTCCAAAGGGATGTAAATTATAAAGAACTACACATTTATTTTGACTCGTAATAAGAGACTAAAGTATATTAATTAACCGAAATTTGAACATGGCAGTGGTGGTCCAGTGGTAGCGTACCAGACTTTTAAACCCGTAGAACCTTGACAGAGGGGTTCGAATCCCACTGGAATCAACAAAAATTTAATATTTGATATTAAAAGACTCAGACTCTGAATCTGAATTGATAAAATCAGATGAAAAATTCATCACAGGCAGATGGTTCAAGCCAAAATAATTATTTTCATTGTAATTTTTTTCCTCAATCAAGTACCCAAAATTGCAGTTAATTTATCTTCTGCATATGGCAATTTCAACAACAATATGTCTCATCAGTGCAGATTATATCAAAAACAATTGGAAAACCGAATAAAAAACGAAAGATTTCTAAGTGTAAATACTCGCAAATCCGGGGAAATGGGCAAGTTTCCACGTTGACTGAATTTATATACAGCTTTTAAATATTGTTTTAGTTATATCGATCCCATGCATTGATTATTTTCATTTTCATTTTTAACAGAAGAATCGAGTTGACAAAAATTTCAGAACTAACAATTGGAATATTTGATGCTTTAACGAGCCTCATATTTTTGTAAGTAAGCATAGTAGATAACAAAATAGTAATCTGTACACCAAAAAGACCAAATTAAATCCCTTGCACATATCGGGATCATTTATCTTATTAAGCCATTAAGTAAAATGTCACTGTAGAAAATAAAAAAATGGAAAGTTATTTCAAAAGGAATCATATTTATTGAATTCATTTATTTTTCATTGGTATATTCCATTGTCTGTTTGCTCAAATCTCCAAAAGTGAAAAAAAAAGAAAATTTACACTTCCGTTCTTATAAACAAGACGCTGTCCATCATCAGCAACTGTAGTGAGGAATAAGTTAGGAGTGCAAACGAATGCCTAATTAGATTTTGAAATGGTTTTACAGGCTTGACGAATAATCTGATTAAAATCTAAAAACTTGTCTTTGTACAAATTGTAGGTGGTAAAAACATAATTTTTAATTTCAGCTGCGCAGCACATCCCTGAAAAAAAATTCATAATACATGCATTGAGATCCTATTCAAGTACCGTTTGGCTTTTTTAAAAAAAAGACAATTGTCTCATATTTAAAGAGCCATTTTTGACTTTGCAGCTATATTTCAATTCATGTTAATACGCCTAATTCAAAATACCAACAGGCAAATCAGGGACCATGTCAACACAGCTATTTTATTATTAGGACGTGGTTTGGGGTGGTCTTAAGATACATGTTAGTCCAAAAACGTGTCAAAGAAACTGCATTGATTTATGATATGCTTGGATTGCTCGATATGTGTCTGATGATGATAATAAATTTTAGGCTGTCATAATTTTGTTTCAAACACAAATTCTGGTATAGAGAACAATAATGTGAGAAGACGGGAGACGTAATATTCGTCGAAATTAAATGCTACGGACTGATACAAACTTAAGATTTCCATTATATGGATCATAGATACATGTATAGTGTAAGAAACATATGATTGTAAAACTACATATGTGCATGTATGAAGAGCCTACTTTGTTTCGCTGCATATCTTTTACCAAGTATTTGACTTGTCCGAAACAATATATTCTCGTTATTATTGGAGGACCATTTGATTTTATGGGATGAGGAGTGAGCTTTTTTCATTAAAAACTATATGTTCTCTTGAGCAACTCCAAGAATTATTCTTGTATCACATCAAATTATTCATTTGTATAGTCAACACAAAAAATATTCAAATTAAAGTTAAATTATTTATTTTCACAACAAATAGGATTAGCATTTTTTTTCACTGACACCAAGATGAAATTAAGAAGTAGATTATTGCAAGCGATCTCTATGCGAATAAGAACATGGGCAGGCTTTATATTGGTCAATATTTTATACCGAGCTATATCGAGGTATAAAATGAAGTAAAATATAAGGACTGGCCATGTTCTAATTCGCACAGAGCCAAATAGCAATAAGCTATTTCGATTTTAATACATTTAACAAGCGTTTTAAACATTCGATGCGGCTCTTAGAGGGCAATATTTGGATTTGACACTGGAATTTAAATATGTCGGAAAACCGCATGCAAACACACATCAATAGAAAAAGAGAAAAATATATTCTTTTTTTATTGAAAACATGCTGCCCATAAGCTTATAAATTAATACAAATAATCTAGGGCAAAAATATGAAATGCGGATATTTAAAATCGAAGCGGGTATAAATGTGAGCTGGTTGTATTTCTGATTTTTATGACTGCTTAGTTATTTATATTTGAAGCCAAAAAAAGAAAGGAGAAGGAGTAAAACTTATATTAATAATTTTATCAACGGATAGAATTCAATTTTTTATTTCTAAATTGTAAAACATGATATGCAACATAGATATGATTTCACAACAACAACACATTTGTTGCTAGGTTATGGCTATGTCTGTTTCAGTTCCGAGTCTTAAATTCAGTAACTGTTGTAAATTTCTATTATTGTCATTATTTGATGCAGCTTTTGGGGGATTCATTATTTAAAACTTTATTTACACACGAATATTGCGTGAATAAAACGGGAAACTATACATTACGAATGTCCTTTTGTAAAAGATATACGCGTGTACTAAAAATATTGATGGAATTAGAACATAGCTTTGTTTTCAAAGCCAATGAAGAGAGTCATATTATAATTGTTTATTAATGATATAATCCCCCCCCCCCGTAAATCAAATAAACTACCAGTCCCCTGGTGGATTGTGGCATGTGCTTGTACTGTTCAGCCATTGTAAGTGTTTCTTATTATCTTTTCGTCATTATTTAGTGAATTTGAACTTCTCTCCTTATTGCATAATGTAAGTTCAGTTGGCGACTGTACGTCTCTCGACTCGGCTTTCTTGTTGTATTGTTAACGTTCCCAAATATGTTTCTTTTTGTCGTGCTTAAAAGACATAATAAATACATTTTTGTATATTGAATTGAAATACCAGTTTTTCCTTTCTTGGTAATAATAAGCGAACTCTGTATATTTAATTATTTTTCTTTGAAAATTTTCTACATATAGATACGATCTTCTTGAATTGGCCTAAGTTAGGATCAACTCAAGATAACTTTGCTGAAGGCCATATGGCAAGTCCAGCAATGTCTTTGGATAATCCTAAGACATGTCTTAAATAACAAAATACCGAGGTTACCTTGAAGTTAGATTCTGCATATGCGCATTTCGACAACTTATGTCTCTTCAGTGCAGATAAAATCAAAACATTTGGAAATCGATAAACCGAAATATGACAAAGCCTAGAGAGAACAACTTATCAATATGATCTAAAAAGGAAAGCCTAAATCAGCTAAGGACAGAGCTTTGGTTTATTAAAATTTTCAAAAATTCAGATATTGCATGTTTTCAAAAAAAAATCATAAGTAACATCATAGGATACATCTTTGGATACCTTCGTAAACAAAGGCCCAGTAAATCGATTGAAAAAATACTTATTATTAAAACCCTTTGTTCACTTCCGATGAAACCATTTTCAAACTTGCATACTAGTAATGAATTTCACAAATTTTATTGGCACATAATTGATATAAATGCTATCCGTAAAAAAAATACTAGATTGCATATTACTTATAATTATTGGTTAGTAATTATAATACTTGATCTTTTCTTATATATCTATTCTACGAATACATCGGCAAACGAGTATTAGAATATTATCATTATTAGACTTAGGACCATATTGTTTTAATACTAAGCATCCAGCATTATGGTGATGTGTTAACGAAGAAAAGATAACAGGAAACACATAATATGGCCGAATATTACAATCACATGCCACAATCCAACAGGGCACTGCACAAAAAAAACAATAAAATGGCAAAAGACAAACATAGGCAACGATAGGACATCGGGATAGCCGGGCTTGGTACTTGAACTAGCAACAGACAATGGTTTGTGGGTACCGAAACCTCTCCTTTCTCTACCGCGTTTCCTTATAGTTAAATAAACATACAAATAAAACCCAATACAGGTAGACAACTAACTCCACGCCCTTTTCCATCTTGAAAAGGGAAAGATAAAGAATAAAGACAAAACGTAATTTAGAAAGATGGGTCAAGGAGTGTTCACCGCTAAACTGCCGGCGAGCTCAAGGAGCCTAGTCTGTTGGTATAGCACTTTCACACTACGGAATTATAATCAAATTCAAAACTTCCAAAAGGGTTTGGTAATGAATTATCATGGATTTCAGTGGACATCGACAGTATCAGTGAGAGGCCAGTATAATTGTAAAATCTTCAGGTCACTGCATCCCAAAGACAATTTAACTGAATTATAAAGAATATCCGGTCAATATGCCCTATAACGTAAAGAATACCAGCTACGTCCCAGTTTTTCTGGATGTACATATTTATGTTTATTAGATTTTGTAAATTTTTAATTTTCATGGTAAGTATCGTTTGAAAAAGTTAACATTAGATATTTCAATTTTTTTAATATTTTTTTAACCATTTGCTGTATTTATTATTATCATGTTCATTATGAACAGGGAAATCAAATTCAACAATTTACTGGAATTAAGGGTAGGAACACTTGATCCTTTAACGAAGTTAACTAGTTTGTAAGTATGCACAAAAGACGATACGGCATTAAAGTATTCTTTGTTAATTAGAACAAAAACAGTAGAAATCAATTTCAAAAGAAAATATATTTCAAACAAAAATGTTACAGCCCTTTTTATTTCATTTTTTTTAAGTCTGAAAATGAAGATATATATTATACATTCACATTGCCGATATTGAGTTTAATATATCTTTCACTAGTACATAATAACTGGAAAAAAATGTTCAACAAAAAAACCAATCGTTCTACTGCGCCGCACAAAACCATTGTATTTCAGGTACTTTTTTATATATTTGCTTGTCAATGGAAAATTATGATCGTCAGAATATGTGTTTAGATAAAAATAACAGGTTTCGATATTATTATATGAATCTTTTTTTTTTCACCAATCGTTTTAGCAGAGTGGTAAATAGTGATCATGGTGTCCGTTCGTCCGTTCGTTATTCTGTCGACATTTTGGGTACAAATATTGGGGAGGCAACTCCTCTTAGACCAGTTGGTGAAATTTACCGAAATTTTCACAGAATGTTAAATGCATAATGTCGTTGTGCACCAACTTGATTCGATTTGACTTCTTTTTTTGCCGTGATTTTTTGCTCTGAAATCAAATGCAGGATCAGGGGGAATGTGTGAGTGAACTATGTTCACAATTTTTGTAGTTTAGTTGTTTATAATTTTTTTTTATTTGTCATATGAAATCTTACATGGTTGTGAGGAAAATATCCTCAAATTACTTTATCGTTGCACAATCAAATGATCTTAAAATGTCAATATAATTGTGATTACTTAGATAATGATTGCATCACTTTAAAACAGGAGTTTTGTGAATTCTTGTGAGCTAATACTTTTGAAAAAAGGTCACCTGGCAGATCCAAGTATGTTCATCTGGTCATCAACCTAGAAATATATTTTAGCAATCCTTGTTATTATATTTTTTTAATAAAAAAAATACTTGACTTCCCATTTTGCAAGTTTTCTTACTACATATTTTTTTTTTTTGATTTTTCGAATATAATTCCTCCTTGACTTATTCTTCTAAAGTAAACGTTTAATTATTTCGTTATCCATGTCACTGAAGATACATAACTTTTCGAAATTGCCTTATGCAAAAACTAAACTTAAAGAGCTGATTTGTTATTTTTCTAAGTAATTATGGAACTTCAGTCTTCAGTATTTATGTGATTCACCTTTTGGGGGTATTGAGAAGCTTTACTGCAATAATTGGTTTTGCATTAAGTGGTTGTTTAATTTGTTCTCTTTTGTTATTTAAATCCATGTTAATGTCATTGACATGACATTTGGATGTTTTAAGACAAGAATTATACGAAATTATATGAAAGTAGGTGAAAACCTAAACCGTCAGTTTACAAAGAGAAAAGAACTCGAAGACAATGGCAACACCAGAAAGGCAAAGATACAAAGATGTCACATAAGTAGATTACAGAAATAGACAAAAGTAAAGACACATACATATGAACAACACAGACCATCAAAGCGTACGTTTTGTGAAAGTCTATTGATGTCAAAATGGCATCAGCTATTGAGTGCAAAAAGCAAAACATGCCTTTCATCATATAGTTTATTGAATTGTTTATTTCATGTGCTTAATAGGTTTAAAAATACCAATATTTTTTCAGCTGTTTATTATCTTTGATATTCGACTTTTAGCATCTTTTTCACTTCTTTCGTCAACATCTGATTTTTCGACAGAACTATTTGAAACACCTTTGATCTATACTTTTCCAAAATGTATAGACATTTACTAACTCGGATGGGTAATTTAACGGGTAGACATGAATAAGCCTAAAATTTGCCACTAGTTTGATTTTCCTTAAAGTCACTCTATGGGACTGTCGTGATTACGTGCAGAGATTAAACACAACAAAAAATATGAAAATGTGGATAACTATTTATTATTTATTGATCTTATAGGATGATCAAGATGAACACAGTTTTTAAAATTGGAATATTTGACGCCGTAGAAAATCTGGAAAGAATGTAAGTATTCTGTTGATAAACTTATTTTAGTTATTTCACTAATGAAATAATTCCAAGAAAACAATTCTTCGCAAATATATTCTTCGATCTACACATTTACATTTAATAGCCATAAAACATATATCAAAAGTATGGCATAGAGATATTGACTCAAAAATTATACCCCGCAGAAGTTAACACTTTACAGTTTTGCAATCGATCTACCGGATTTTCGGAATTTCGGTTTCTTGGCTTATCACGAACTGACATAGCTTTTTTTATTTTCTTCTGATTTGGTGGACTACAGAGCTACAGATTTTCCCTATATATAGAACTTTTGTCGCATGTTTGTCGGCGTTTTTCACAACAGGACGCAAAGTAACAGTATCACAGTTATTTCGGTATTTTATTATCTATGTGTTATGTGTTTTTATTTTCTATCCGCAACCTTCCATATTTATTTACCAATAAATATTTATTTCCTCCTCATTATCATAACAAACGTCATCGTTAGGATCATACCGCATTCTGCCATCTTACTGACGTCAATCTCATTTGGAACGAGATTTTTCGGGAGGCGGAACTTAATGAAAATCGTATCCTGAATGGATATCCTAATAAAAATAGTTTGTCAATCTCTTAATATCAACTTTTCTTACTTTTGCAAAGCTCTTTGGACGGAAATAATCAATTTGTCTGGAAATAAGACATACTACTGTTGAATTTTGAGATGTCCGTTCTGGAATGACCTAGTATTTATTGTCACTTCTCGAAATGTCATGTGACTTCGATACTAAAAATGGCCACAAATGTAGGCGGGATTACATTTGTATTCGGACAATTTCCTTTAGAAATAAAAAAAAAATATGACCCACCTTGCATAGTTAAATGTTGTAACTATTCGAAAAATGTTGAACGAAACGACAGGAACACACTTTGGAACGCGTATGTGGCGTCTGGTTGTCAAATAACTACCAGAAACGTGCGACACAATTCGTGTCTTTTCTATAATCCGTAGCTGTATGGTCCTCAACTATAAAAAAAATCAGCACAAGGACCATAAAAGCTACGGTTCCGCAGCTAGAACCGACCAAGAATGAAGCATTAAAGGACGGTAGTGTTCGGGATCAAGTAATGTAAATTCGTACATCAACGAATTTAAATATATAAAAAAAGTATATCCGAAAAGGAACAACTTATTATAACATATATAGAAATTTACTGACCTTGTTTTGAGATATTTCGAGATTACGACTTCTTCTAACTCAAAAAGTACTTGAACATTTTAACACTCGTGTGCGTTTCGTAAGAAAAGACAAATCTTGAGTCTGTAGAAATTTGTCCAAGGCTCTTTCGCGAGCTACTAAAGTAATAAAAACAGAAGCATTGATGTTATTGTGAGAAATCACGAAATGGTAACAATTATTATCTATATTTAATAGCTTAGCTCTGTCCTTAGCGGAATTTTGGCTTTTCTATTTAGATTCTTTTGGTTATTTGTTCTCTATCAGCTTTTTCAAGTTTTTCGGTTAATGGACCGCCAAATGTTTTGGTGTGATCTGCACTGATGAAACATATGTTGTCGAAATTGGCTTATGCAAAAAAAAAATAATAAAAAAAATAACAGTGACTTTGGTATTTTATTATTTTTAGACATACCTTTTATAGTTCCGAATGAAGCAAAAATTTGGTTGCTACATATTTGATTAAACATGGATTAAATCTTCGTGTACATGTATTCAAATAGCTCAAAAATGCAGTGCTAAACAATGATGTCAAATCAATGTATATTATTGAGCTGATTTTATTTTTTTTCTAACGAATAAACAACATTCTCTAATGATATGTCAAGTTTAAACCGGTTTTGACCCGTTCGATAAATTTTCATAGTCATCGTATGTTGAATAAAGGCCCGTGCTATTTCCCGCTCAATCTATTCGGAATACAATTATCGGTGTTTATCATTTATCATTTGACAAAAAGATTACACCGTTTTATCCCGATTATTACCTTTATCGATACTTACATTTTGAAATTTTAATATGCTCGGGAGGCCTCGCAAATAAAATTTGAAAATTTAACGACCTCGAGTGAATAAAATATGGTAATGAACCGGATCTTGTGTTGTAATATATATATATATGCAACAATATAAAATTTCAACATACCTAAAGAGGAATTTTTTAGTTTCTTGACCTTTGTGAAAATTTATTTAACAGAAGGTTAGCCATTTTAATCGATTTTGAATTGTCAATTTTCAAAAGTTTGTTAAACAATGGGAAACTGCAGTATGATGACTATTATGCATAGACAAGTTAAATTATTTGTCTGATTTCTCCTGCATTTCTATAGAATTATACACCACTGACAATGTAAAGGGAACTCACCATTTACAATAGGAAAATCCTTGACAGATTTTTTCTATTTTATTCCAAATTTCAATTTTCTTTATTATGTACAATTTCTTACTATTCACTTTTTTGACTCAATAGTTGTTAATGTTTGTAGGTTTATCTACAATGAGTTATGTTTAAGTCTTATTGTCTTACTGATAAACTGTTTATTTATTTTGCAACAATTTTATAAAAATAAATCATTGCGTCAATTTAAATTTTCCTCAACTAAAAACGATATTGACTAATAATGTCATTAATTCTGAACGTAAGTGGACTTCGGGCAAACAGGTATGCGTCTTACGTCTATAATTTTCTTCCTTATACATTGCATTACTTTGATATGGGTAGGTGTGATACCCCTCCCGTTTTTTACACACCTTAAATTTAATTTTTAGGCATGTTAATGCTCGTATGTTGCCCGGTATGTTCTGCTTGTTGAAGACCCTGTATCCAATACAAAAAGGATACATGGATGTAGCGTTGTTCAATATTTAGCATGTGAATTATGCTCAAACTGGTGCTAGGGGCCGTCTTGAACTTGCTTTAAAGTACATTGCACGAGTGTTTGCTCTGTTGAAGTCCTGACGGTAATTTCAAGACGGAGAACAATGAAACAATGAAAGCGTTGTTCCATTTGCTTAATCTTACCATGTTTCATAGGATATTTTGCCATGTACATTAACTCCATATCCCTTTATTTGTTCAATACAAACAGGATAACAGTAATCACCTCCAATAGCCACAAACTGCAATCACAAGCCACAATTCACAATCGAACTGTACTTGAAAAACGCTAATGAAGACAAGAGACAAACATAAACAACGATAAGAACTCGGGATGGCCAGACTTGGTACCAGCACTAGCAAAAGTCGCTGTAGAATTTAACCGGCTTATGGTTACCAAAACATACCTTTTCGTTATCCCGTTTACCTATAGTATAATAAACATAATAATAAATAGCTGTTTACATTTTCAGCTCTTTTGTTTTCAGATACATGGAAAAATGTATTTTACTACGACTTAATAGTGAAATTTTTAACCCCTTATCTCGACTCCAGTTTCTGTAAGTATACAGATAAAGTTGCTTGCTTAGTATTTAGTTGTTCTTGACTTTCTAAGCTATTAACTAAGACACTACAATTATATTACATGTAAATCAAAGCACATGGATCAATTTCATAGTTTGTGATCCTGCTCCATAATTCATTCATGTTCCTAGTTTTTTTTATTTTATGGTTCATTAGTTTTGAAATAATCATCTGCATAACTGAACTGCCATTTCAATTCTTTGTTGTTTTTACATGAAACAAAGACATCCTGTATAACAGCACCAGCTCATAGCTTGCTCAAATAGTTTGTAATTGGTCATTCTTTCAGAACACGCAGTATTTTATTATTAGATCGGAAGCTATATATTGAAACATGTGTAAGAATACTGAATTCTAACTATAGGATCTCAAGAGCCTGTTCAGCTGATATCATCTGTGGCAGATATAGGTACCTATGACATAGGTACGTACGTAAGAGTGTAGTGCTGCCCCATAGCTCTGGAACTATAAAAGATACGAATTTGAAACTTGGCACCATACTAGAGTATGATCTGCACTAGAGCGCTAGTGGTTCAGTGTCTGTTAAACGCCCTAGGGGCAAATTATGGGCGTAAAATAATTTTTGCGATATCCAAAAAACGAAGAAATGTCCAAGGCTATTTCGGCTAGAAAGTTGAAACCCAGGAATCGACTCACATATTATGTAGCAACTTCACAGAGGGCCTCGGAATTTTCTTATTAATCCCAGGGCATGGCCTCTAGGGGTCCAAAAACGATAATGAGATTCGGTTCGAACTCGTCCTACACCTTAAGTTGCAGAAACCTTGTTTATGGGTATAAATAACACTATAAAGGTTGTCTGTGTCGAAGGTTTCGGAATTTGGAAATTGCCCTCAGGGCAGAATAATGAGCGAAATTGTATATCGAGTTATCCAGTAATATGCAAAATCTACTGAAATATTTATGTTTAGAAGCCGAGTCTTTCTATATGAGTTCCATTATGTTTATTTCATTTGTTTCTAATAGCGGACATTTGGTATGACCCCTGGGTTTTAAGGGGCCAGAAAGTGTAAAACAATACTCAGCATATGACTGGAACTTTGTGTATAATCTTCTTTTTGTGGTTGGCATTTACATATGGAATAACTTGAATTGCTTTTGGAATCCAAGATAAGAATTTAGAATTTTTACTTCGGTGCCAAATTTGGTAAATTTCCTGAAAATGTCGAAGACCCCTTATTCCGAAATTCTAACATAAAATCATATAATAAAGCAACTCTTAAATGTCATCAGCTAGTATGAACACTTAAACTTCAAAAATATGATTCTTATATTGGAAAATTTCCTGAATCTCTCAAAGACCCATTACCTTTTGGAATTTTACCCAGCAACCATATCTTTTTTGGTGACTTATTTTACCAGTTATCATTTTCAATCATCAAATTGCAAAAAAACTTTTATTCTAATTTTGGTAAATTTCCTGAAAATCTGAAAGACATGTTATATTTTTGAATTCTACCTAGCAACCATATCTGTTTTCATTCCTTACAGTGATGATGATCATTTTCAATAGTCAGATTGCAAAAACTTTTGATTCTTATTCTGGTAAATTTCCTAAAAGTCTTAAAGACGTGTTAGTTTATGGAATTCTACCTAACAACCATAACTTTTTCCATTCCTAACAGTAATAATGATCATTTTCATTAGTCAGATTGCAAAAACCTTTGATTCTAATTTTGGTAAATTTCATGAAAGTCTATAAAGACCTGTTATTCTTTAGAATTCTTCCTAGCAACCATATCTTTTTTTCCATTCCTTACAGTAATGATGACCATTTTCAATAGTCAGATTGCAAAAAAAAAAAAATCTTTGATTCTAATTTTGATAAATTTCCTGAAAGTCTTAAAGACCTGCTATTTTTTGGAATTCTACTTGGCAACTATATCTTGTCAATTCCTAGCAGTTGCGATGATCATTTTCAATAGTCAGATTGCAAAAAACTTTGATTCTTATTTTGGTAAATTTCCTGAAAGTCTTAAAGACCTGTTATTTTATTTTTTATTAGTTTTTTTTAATTCTACCTAGCAACCACATCTTTTTCCATTCCCAACAGTTATGGTGATCATTTTCAGTAGTCAGATTGCAAAAAAACTTTGATTATAATTTTGGTAAATTTCTACAAATTCTAAAAGACCTGTTACTTTTTTTTTTAATTCTGCCAAGCAAGGATACCTTTTTCAATTCCTTACATTACATATTATTGTTTTCAATAGAAAGATTGCAAAATTCTTCTGCTCTTGTTCTGGTAAATTTCCCGAAAACTCTCAAAGACCAGTATTTTTTGCATTTTGCCTAGCAACCATACCTTTTCCAATTCCTTACAGTAGCGGTGATTGTTTTCAATAGTAAAACTGAAAAAAATGTTTAATTCTGGTTTTTGTTAAGTTCATAAAACTCAAAGACCTGTTATTTTAAGGACTCTTATCCGAACTTAAGTATGGGTAAAAAAAAGTGAGCGGAAGGATTGCAATATCTGATTTTACCCTTTTTTCATTTAAATTAAATTGTTCAAACTGTTTCAGAGGGGAAAATCTTTGAATCAATTTTCCATAGGGTTCAAGTAAAACTATGTTCCCTGCTGGTAGTCATCCTGTATCTGATGTGGAATTGCGTAATACTGAACACATTTTACGATTTGAGCCAATTTAAGCGGTGTAGCTAATCCACAAGCTACATTCTATTTGTCTGTTGGCATTTATCTTTAACGTTTAAGCTGTAATCAATTACGACACTATTTTTAGACACGTCATTACTTAGTAAAGATTTAATCTACGGTTTGAATAGAAAAAAGTTTGCGGTACTAAATCCAATAAAGATCTATATATATCCTGAAAGTTTGATATTGTATATGTGGAGATTTTTGCGCACGAGCGTGACAAAATTTGTATAGAACCTACGATATAAAAACAGTATATATCTCACACCTCTCTGAGGCGAGGACATATACAAATTTCAAAACCTATATCTAAACTATTCTAAACACCTCTCTTAATTTGGTGTGAATAAAAACTGCAAATGTCAATGTCTAGAGGATCATAACTTATGAATCTGTATTTTGTTTTTAAGAATTATTCTCTGTTATTTCCACTATAAAAGAGAACACCAGAAATAGTTTACAGAATTTTTTCGCCACTTGTAAATTCATGTCTATCCTGTGTGCAGTAGTTTTTTTTGTTTTTGTTTGTTTAAATCTTCAGCTTTACAATCTTTATAGAAAAATATAATGCGGTTACGTCAGCCAACCAGACTCAATAAATACATTGTCAATAAAAAAGTCTAGTACATTTAATATGTTCTCATCTATATATATATTTGCTGTTCGAACCTGTTTGATCTTTGAAAGAGAACACTGATCGAATCGTTTAAAAGATCAAAACACCGGTCTGTATGTGCATCGTTGCAATGTTTTGCGTAAAGACAGTGAATATTTGATATCATTGTCCCCACCCCTTTCAGACACTGAGTTCAGACAAATTAATACCATAACATGCATAATATTTGTTAGTTATCGATATCATAACGAACAGACTAAACTTCCCATTACTTATGTGTTTGTGGCTAACTTACTTCAAGACATAGCGAACACTGATAACTATACTACTCAACAAAAGAAACGATACACAGTTAATTTTGTAATTAATTTTATATCTCGAAATTTGAAGTTTTTATTTCAGTGTATCAATGAATTCAACACCAAAACGCTTTTGTTTATTCCATTTTTAAATCAACTTCGAAACGGATACAATGAAAATCCGGAATGGCTGTTTTTCGCCCTATAATCGAGTTCGCCGCTAACTGATGGATAATTTCAATTGCTTGATGTCAATAACAAAGACACGTCATCAGGTAAACAATTTACCATCTAAAAAAGTGGAAAAGAATGTTTCATTTCGATTCCCGTTCAATACAAAATCAACGTGGCCGAAGACTTTGCGCGGTCAGAGCTTCGATCTTGATTTTTGCCCTCGCAATTCATTGTTATGTGAAAAGGAGAACAAATAAGACACGATTGATTAACTTTAAGCAAAACATGCTCGTCAAATGATAGATTACGTGGCAGCAGATCCCGTGAGACGTCGCAACGTCAAGATCGACTAACATGCGTTTTACACTTATGAGAATGGTAGTTGAAAACGGGAAATAGGCTGGAGTTATTCATGGCCGACATAGCAACAGAGATTTGAAGTAAGCCGGTCGGAAATGTGATGGTTTAGTAAACAAAAATGTTGAAATACTCACTAATTACGTCTGCAAGCAGAAATTCCGGATAATGACCTTGACCGTGACCGGAAATGGTTCAGAAATTGCAAGAAGCATTTTTGGGCATAATGTTAATTTTTACAAGCAAAAAATTCATGTTGTCTACAAGTCATGGTTTTCTGCTAGAAATACTATTTATGATAAAATCTGTGTATCGTTTCTTTTTTTGAGTAATATATATCCAAAACAAGAAATGTTCAAGTCCTTATTGATATAAAAATCAATTATAAGAAAATAAAATAAAGGATATGGAGTGAATGTCGTGTGACAAAAACGCACACGATACATAGAAAACTCCAGTTTATCAAGGACGGGGCTTTTATTCCTGTCTACATCTTGATGTCACCTGAGGGTCTTCAACCACAGGTGACCAATATTCCCCCTTAAGCGAGATCAAGAAGGCCTCTAGCGTGCACTTAAGGATGTTCGCTGGTCAAATTTAAAATAACAAGGACTTCAATTAAATCCGATTTTTTGTTAGAAAATCGACAAAGAAGTAATTCAAGCCAAAACAATCAATAGGTTACCGAAGCAATTTTTTAGATTCATATTGTGTTTCAAAAAATGGCGGGAAACGGAACTCCTCTGCATTTTTCTTGGTTTAACATGAGCAATGTTTATCCAATAATGAATGTGACAAAATTATAACACCAACTGAATGAAATTTTATCAGAATGTTCAGAAAGATGAATCAAATGAAATTATGGAAAAAATTAGGGGGTCATCAGCCAAAAAATTATTAAGCTTTTAAATTACAAAATACCGAAGTCACTGTAAATTTAATTTCTGCATATGCGTATTTCAACAACTTATGTCTCATCAGTGCAGATAAAATCAAAACATTTGGAAATCCATTTACCGAAACGTGTGTAAAATCTTATAGAGAACAAATTACCAATATAATCTAAATAGGGAAGCAAAATATCAGCTAAGGACAGAGCTATGCCAGAAGAAGATACTCCTTAGTTTTAAACAAAATTTTCTTAAATTTAGATATTGCAATTTTCCAAATAAAATCGGTTTTCGGGCCAGCACCGAAATACTGGCTACTGGGTTGGTGAATACCCTCGGGGACTAACAGTCCACCAGCAGAGGCATCGGCCCAGTGGTAATGAATAACAAAATACCGAAGTCACTTCAAGAGAAGTCCGAAAATCTGACAGAAATACATAAACATTAAAAAGCGAACATCCTTAAGCGGTATTCTTGACAAAAATTATGTTTAGCAACATCGATCGCAGCTAAAATATGTCACTGAAGTAACACATGTGGTCAATGAGGAAAAAAGTAAAACCGGGCAATGTCTGCCTACAAATACTTGTCATTATGTAACTTTACGAAAGACAAAAATAAAACAAAAGAATTTAATCTATTCTAACTTTTACTTTTGCCAAAAAATTAAATATTTGCATTAGTAAAAAATAATTCCAATTTTCAAATTTCTACTCGATGGTGGCTCTAAATTCTTTTGCCAAGAATGCTATTAGAATATCATGAATATAGTACGGATTTGAAAAAAAAAAGATGCGAGTTATTACATATACATTGAACGGTATTTCTATGAAGCATGATTATATTTTATCTCTACAAATACAAGGTAAGAGTTTCCCGTTCTTTTGATGCAGAATGGTTGTCTTTGACCCTATAACCTGTAGTTTAAAATGTGAAGGTGTAATTTTATGAAAATCTATTCAACATAAAAAAGGTAGGAAGTGTAGTAAATGTCAAGGAGGCAACACCCCATCTCCAGGTTAAAATGACCAAAACAAGCAACATGATCAACCATACGGTCCTCAACACAGTCAGGAACCCCACAATATATTACAAGGCCTTAATGGTCCCAAAAAATAAAAAAAAAGAATAAATCAATGGAAAACAATCACAACAAATAATCCGAATATCAAGAAACTAAAATTTTATAAGAAGACAAGGACAAGCCAATGACCAACATATTCCTGACTTGGGACAGGCGCAAAAATTGCGTTGGGGTTTAACTCGTTTCTTTTTTTCTAAACCCTCCCCCTATTTGTAGTGAATGGTTAACATGTAAACAAGTTCAGTCTTAGGAATTATTGTAAACAAAGTTATTTTCGCGGACACTTTATTTTAAGTTTTATCCCTTCTGGTTGTTTGCGATTACTAATTTTTGCAATTTCATATTTCTGTTAATGCATTTATATATTGATAAAAGAAATTCGCGACGATTTATTTTCGCGATATATCCTCGGTCGCGAAGATTGCGAAAATAAATCGCTAGCACAAATAAGTTGGTTTGCAGTAATTTGTTGATACACAATTTGCTATCGACCTGTTTACAGAGAGCCTTCATTTCATTGTTACTCCAGCCCCGGTCAAAGTTAAAGAACATTCCTCCTTTCCTTAACCACTGTTTTGAGTGTCATCCTTTAAATATGGAACATTTGGAATTAACTCACTTGAGTAAGATGTGAATTTTCAACCAATTCTAGACAAATAGTTTCAGGGGATATAATGTCAAGCACAGATGACGGCTGTGTTTTCATGTAAAGAGCGTTAAAAATATAATTTTCCATTATTTCTATACAAATTATCTCCCCTTAATAGAACAGGAGTTTGCTGCAAAGGTTCGATATTCTGCATGGTTATGCAATGAAAGTGGAATTTACTGAGGGACTTTAGAAACGCAACACCTTGTTTAGAAATAATTTTTAAAAATGTATCAAACTTTAAATATGTTTATGTGATTGTAATACCTGTTGATAATTTTAAAAAATCAGTGAACAATCCAGGTAAGGTGGGCGAGCGTATTTGCTTGAATTACGAGCCGCACGATCTTGACGAGGCGGACAAATTAAATCACAATTTACCTGGGTGTATAAAAACATCTTTTAAATCCATACCCATGCATGCAACAGACAGACATTAAAGAAGAACGTCATGCCATGGTTGAGTAATGAAAATCGCAATAGAACCATTGGGATGTTACAGGCTGGGATGAGTCAACGTGCATTCAACGTCAGTAACTCGACGGTAAGTTGATTACAGCAAAGACACAGACAAACAGAGTCAGTAAACGATCGACAATGACCAGGTCAATCTCAGGTTACAACGCATCGTCAACAAAACTTCATTCGCCAACGTCATCTCAGAAACCGCTATAATACCGCACTGTCAACGGCAGCTCAAATTATCGGACGTCATGGAAGACTAATTCATGCACGGACTGTTTCACGAATATTGAAACGACGTCAGATTTTTGTAGAAGACCATACAAAGGGGTTAAAGTGAACTCTAAGCCATCGTCAAGCGAGACGCTAATGGTTGCAACAAAGAACTCAACAGGGACAAAATTGGACACAAGTGTTTTTTTTTTTCGATGAGTCTAGGTTTAATTTAAGTTTTGCGAATGGAAGGGTTCGAATTTATCGCAGAATTAACGAACGTTACTATGATGCTTGGGTTTTAGAGAGGGACAGATTCGGCGGCCGAAGTGTTATGGTATGGGCAGCAATAAACACAAATTTTCGTTCCCAACTTGCTTTTGTCAATGGCACCCTTACAGCAAGACGTTACATTGACGAAATGTTGCAACCAGTTGTCTTTCCGTTACTGCAGCGTCACAGACCAAACAATCAATTCAAGATTCAGCAGGATAACGCCCGTGCTCATACCGCTAGACTGACCCGTGATTTCTTGACTGCAAACCGTGGTAATGTTCTTGACTGGCCGGCCCTATCCCCAAACCTTAATCCAGTTGAACGTTTGTGGGATAAGCTGGGGAGACGGGCCCGCTCACGTGACCCTCAGCCGTCCAATCAACAGGAACTTAAGGCTTGCTTTACAACAAGAGTTGCAGAATATTCTTCGGAGAACAGTTCGACATGCATGCCAATGAATTGGACGTCGACTTGAAGCCGCTATCGCAAATAATGTTGGATATGCCCGATACTGACAATGTTAACCACAGATTTTGTCTATACCATGCGTCTTTTAAGTTTGACATTTCGTCATCTTTCCTTTGTTGAGTGCCAAAATCTTTTTAAGATCATCAGGGATATGTTAAATTTATATGTTACATCCTAACTAATTTTGTTGTATTTATTTGTTATTAAATATTAGTCTAAATATTTTAATGTTGCAGTATATAAACATTTAACAACATTCCTCAATCTTTTTAACTTGACGAATGTCTTTAGTTTTGAGTTAACTGTTTTTGTGTTTTCAGTACAAGAAATCTATGTTGTATAGAGGTAACTAGTGAAATGCAACAAACATGAAATTAAAGTTGACAGACACTATGTAAATGAAAACGAATATAAAAAGCAACACATCAAATCTACACAACAAAAAAAATTAACACGAAAACAATTATTTTAAAAGAAAATGTAAAATGAATGAATATTTGAAGTAGATACTACACACTAAAGGAGCAACCAAAATAGATCTATAAATATCCACAAAACTGTTAACTAAAAATACAAAAAGTAAAAAAAGCTAATCAAGTTGAAAATATCCTCTACATGTTTTCATATCATAATAGGTTGACATCCTAGTTCCTACTTTCTTCAATTTCATAGTGAAAGCAGAGGATTATGCAATGCAGTCTGCATGTATGTACGCACGTACGTACGAACGGGCGTTTGTAATGTCCCAAGCTAGCCCTGGAACTATAAGTGATAGCTATTTTAAACTTTGCACCATACTAGATTATGATATGAAATGCCGCACTGTGGATTCGGAATTTAGGTCAAACGCCTACGGGCAAATTATGGGCGAAAACGAATTTTCGCGATAAGTGAAGAAATCTTCAAGCCCATTTGGGCTATAAAGATAAAAATGGGGAATTGACTCACATATTATGTAGAAACCTCACAGAGGTTGTCGGAATTTTGGTGTGACCCCTCAAGGCATAGCCTCTAGGGTCCAAAAAACGAAAAATCGATTCAGCTGGGACTCCTCTTACACCTTAAATCGCAGAAAATTTGTAATAAGGATATAAGTAACACTATAAAAGTTGTTTGTAACGAAGGTTTTGAAATTTTGAAATTTGTCCTCAGGGCAAAAAAAAAAGTGAAAATCTCTTCGAGATATCCAGTAAAAATCGAAATCTTCTGAAGTTTTCATGTTTGGAAGCTGAAACTTTGTATGCAAGTTCCATTATATGCATCTCATTCATTGATGATAGCAGACCTTTGGTATGACCCCAGGGATATGCCCTAAAAGGGCCAAAAATGTAAATTTACCAGTATTCATCAGAAGGACTGGCACCTTCTGTATACTTTTAATTTAAATTTGTGGTTTATATTTCCATAATGAATTATTTGAATTGCTCTTTTGATCCGTTCTAAGCTTTTAGAATTTAGACCCGGCGCCAAATTTGATAAATTTCCAAACAATTTTCAAGGACTAATACTTTTTTGAAATTCCAAAATAAAGATTAATAATCAAGCGATGTCTAAAAGTCATCAGCTAGTATGAACACTAGGATTTCAAAAAGGTGATTCTAATTTTGTTAAATTTTCTTAAACTCTCCTGAGACCAATTACTTTTGGAATTTTACCGAGCAACGATATCATGTTTGATGCTTTATAGCTTTGCTGATCATTTTTAATGGTCAGATTCAAAAAGCTCTATTTTTGATTTTGGTAAAGTTCCTGAAACTCTCAAAGACCCATTATTTTTTGGAATTCTACCTAGCAACCGTATGTTTTTCAATAATTTAGAGTTATAACGATGAATTTCAACTGTCAGGTTGCAAGAATCTTTAATTCTAAGTTAGCAACCATATCTTTTTTTATGTCTTATAGTTCCAATGATAATTTTCAATAGTCAGATTGAAAAAAAAAAATCTTTAATTCTAAGTTTGGTAAATTTCCTGAATCTCTCAAAGACGCATTTATTTTGAAATTCTACCTAGCAACCATATCTTTTTCAATTCCTTATAGTGAAAATGATGATTTTCAACAATCAGGTTGCAAAAATCTTTGATTCTAATTTTGATAATTTCCTGAAATTCTCAGAATCTTGTACCTTTTGAAATTCTACCTAGCACCCATATCTTTTTCGTGTTTTACAGCAACAATGATTGTTTCAACAGAAAGAACATCAAGTTTCAAAAGCACTTGTCTTTTTTTACAAGGGGAGGGGCCAAAAAGGGTATGGGGTGATCCAATCTTTGATTGGCTGTGTTTCATTCTTTATATCTTAAATGCTTATAAATAATAGTTATCTACAGAAAAAAGTAATTTGTCTGTTTTGTGGAAAATATTTCTTCATTTTTCATCATAACAGGGGATTGCCAGTAGTTTGTAACTGCACTGAAAATAAGATGTCCTTACTGCCATTTATCAAGGCTGCGAAATTCAAAATCATGATTTTGTTCAAGGACGATTGGAATTTCAAATCTACGTGGATTGATTTGACAAACAATTGCAGCTGTGAGTAATATATGTAGTACTTCAAAATATAATTTCAAAGGGATTTATTTTGGGGATTTGATTCCTAAAACCTATTCGCCAGGTTTTATTTTTCGCGATTCCCACTTATTTGTCGTTGGGTTTGTTTTATAAGCATATTTTTGTTGGAAATTTTCGCTAATATATGCGAAATAAGCGAAAATAAACCTTTTGTGAATAACCCCTGTTAAAATATCATATGGCTGTGTGAATAAACAATTCAAAGGAAATGAAATAAATGTGCAGTCTCTACAAATACAAGATCAAACCAAACAATAGAGAAATATTTTTATTGTTCTTCATCCTGAAGTCACTAAGATATGTCCAACAATAAGCTATGCTCATACCACATAGTAAGTTCAAGAAACCATTTGATAATTGACAATTTAATAATTCATCTGATGAAATATTTAGTTAAATCACTAAGCTAAAAGACTTAATTGGTTCTAAAGCCATTTCATGCTCAGTGGCTCTACGATCTCAGTATAACTAAAAATAATGAATAACGTTATTGTATTATTCACGACCCGACCGCCAAAAAGCTTGATCCTTCACACGTTAAGCAAATCAATATTGATACAAATATCACTAGGCAAGATAGTTTTGTATATAAATGTATATGATTCATTGTATTTCACAGCTATATCTTACCTGTGAGTTTCTAATAAGAATGTAAATATATTCACGCAATATATGTATAATTTATTGAAGCAGCAGCTCCAAATATTTGCTTCAGATAGGACATGACAAAAATTAGCAATAACAGTTTTTATTTCGCCCCAATAAATGTACCCTCGACGTACAAGTCCGCGTCCACATTTTGGTATATAAAATGGGAACTATGAACTGTTGTAGGTGCATTTTCGGTTGACGTGCAGCCTTTGGGGTTCTCTGTCTTAAATGCTTCACGTTTAATTTTAAATCATATCCCGGTCACTTTACATGTTAGAAACATCAAACCTTCCATGTGCACACATGTTTAGTTGCCAAACATTTTGCGCGTGATTGAATAACATTTAAGTTTAATTTCGAGCTAATTTCTCAGTTACAATTCATGTTATGATAATCTAATATTGAATACGCATGCATCTTAGAAGTAGGTTGACATCCGAGCGAAAATAGGTCGATTTTACCTACATTTTCTATATGATTGACGAACATTTAAGTTTAATTCCGAGGTCATATTTCAGTCTCTCTACATAGTAGGGTCATCTAACATTGAATGCGCATGCATCATTGAGGTAGGTCGGCATCCAATTAAACTAAGGTCATATTGATCCATATTTCAGAAGGATTTACGAACATTCAAGACAAAATGAGGTCACTTTGACATATGTTTTCCGCATGATTGAGTTTTTCAATTTGACCATTCAACCTTGCATATGAATGCAATTCTGATGATACATCAACATCCATGCCAAATCGGGTCATACATTTTCCGCTTGATGACTTATATGCAGATCTCAGTCACTGTACAAAGAAGGGTCCTCTGATCTTGCGTATGCATGCATTTTGGATGGTTTATCAGCATCCAGGACAAATACGGTACTTTCGAGATAGAAACTTTCGTGTTATTGAAGGCGGAAACGATCCCTTTAAATACCAGTTAGAAGGAATGACTGGATGCCTGGCTATTTGAAATCGATATAGACCACTTATAGACAACTTTTTTTATAAAATTAAAATGCATTTATAACTTTTACCTACTCAAAAATTTTTAAGGCCAAGTTTTTACAAGGGCTTACACAGAACAATGTACTTTTTCTTTATAATTCGGGATTTAAGAAATATCTACAACAAATCTATCCCAATGAGCTCGAAATCAAAGACCTTACTGATACACCTACTTCAGCTTCGTCTTTTTATACCTATTTTTGACGGAGATGGACGTTTGATACTTAAGCTATTTGACAAACGTAATGAGTAACTTCCCAATTGCGTCCTTTCCCTTCCTGAGCAGCAATATACCTACCTCCCCAACCTATGGAGTGTACATTTCACAGTTGATTCGTTACTGTCGAGCATGTGGTTTACAGTTGTTTATTTGATAGAGCAAAAACTGTCCCGAAAGCTGTTAAGTCAGGGATTTGTTCAGCCTCTGTTATTTTCATTTTATGGCTGTCACAATGACATCATTGACAGAAGTGTCTGTATCGCAAATGAAAACATTTTCAGCGAGATTTAACGTCTTCACACGGATTTGACTTAACCGCTTTTTGACTCAACCCTATATTGACTCACTGATATGTGGCAGCTGCCGCTAGTGGATCAGGACATGCTTACCTTTCCAGAGCACCTGATGTCACCCCAGGTTTCAATAGGAGTTCACACTATGAATACCTTAGTTGTTAATGTCGTCCTTTTATTGCCTCAATGATGCTGTTTCACGTCTTTGTTATGTGTTTGTTTTTCTCCCTTGCCATTTTTACCACGATTTTAGACTTTGATTTTCGTGATCATCTCCTCAATTGCTCCTTCGGCATTCTACTGCAGTTGTTCTTTAACCAAATTTTTATTGACGAAAATTAAACATAGCTCAACAGTAATGAGCGTTATTGAATAAGTGATTCCCTCTCAATATATAACTGTAATTATTTTTTGTAAGATAATATAACTTTTACCGGAGTGAACACGATTCAAAAGTCAAGTTATCGGTCAGTTGACCTACATTTTCTGCTTGACCGACTTACACTCAATCTTTTGGTAGATATCATATCTCAGTCATTGTATATTGTAGGATTATATAGATGTTATCTATGCTATATGCACTATTTCCCGATGGTGCATATAATATGGAAAATAAGAAAAACAGCTTACAAAAAGAAATATGTCATGTATCATTGCGAAAAGTAATAAAACATCATTGCATGAAATTGGCAATCAGCAAACATCGTTGCATAAAAACCAAAGAAAGTGAAGCAAAAGTAAGAAATTGTGTTTTCATCTTGTGTGCCTGTATTTTTTTTAAAGCAACTCGATTTCAGTTTCATTTCTTCAATTTAAAATTTGATAGCCATTCAACTCTCTAAAGCAGAAAAATCGATTCCTTTTATGACTTTTGGTTTTATCCAACTCCGAGTCAAACTGATATTAGACAACTGATATACAATTAGAACGCGTTCTGTAAAAGCTTTCGGCTCAAGGAATGTTTTGCGTGAAAGCTGAAAGCACGTAGAGGGCGGCATCTCGGAGCATTCTGTGTAAATATAGCAAATATATAATGTGAATGAAATGTACAAGAGTTCATGGGGATAATAACAAAATTACCGGACTGAGTTGTCAAGATCCGAAGTCGATGAGAAAAAAAGACAAATGAGGTAGACAAATTAATTTTTTTGTTGTAAATTTATGTACCAGTGTGCTAAAACAAATGTTGGATTAAGAATAAGCCTCTGATTAAAAAACAAAAGATGATATTAGAATAACAATTGGATCTGTTATTTCTATTTTTACTTTTCATTTTGATTACTTTCAGCGACCATGATTGATTTAGATTACTGTAAGGCATTTGACAATATGCAGGGTACGTATGCATTATTTTCAACAAGTGTAAAATTACTGGTCATTAAACCAATAATCTGTGTATAATGAAGAAATAATTCACGGGAGCGTGAATATATGGCGACTTTACCACGGGCTGGCCCCTTATGGACAATATTTTACGCAGAATGTATGCGAGGGGTAAAATATATAACACTTACAGGATACAGAAACAATGAATTCGTCTTTTATTCATAGGTGAAACGGACATTTCAACCCGCGCAGAGTATGACGTTTTGTTGTATGACTCTGCAAAAACTGTCGTCAAATTGTCAATTACGTTATCAAGAGTACTGTCGATTATTAATACAATACCCACGATTATATGCGGATTTTACAAAGATTATGGGGATAAGGCGATTAAAGGACGTCAAATTAGAATGTAAAGGAAACTTTGCATAAAACACAGACAATAAAAATTTACTTTAGTAAGGTAAAGGTGAGAAAAAATAAAAAGAATAATGTTACTACAAACATAAAATTTATGCTGCGGTTCAACAAAGTGCTCGACAGTTTTTTTTACATTTGAAAGGCCAAAAACCTGTGTTTGGTAATCATCGAGACAATGAAAAACTAGTCTACAGATGCTTTCTCTACAGGTGCACGTGATATAACCCATGTTTCTTATTTGGTCCGTGTTGTTTATCTTGTTCATGTGTGTGTGTCTTCATTTTTCTTTTCTATGCCGTACTTATGTTTTGTCTCTGTTTCTTTATTGTTTCCGATGTTGCCTTCATGTTTTGGTTACTCGTTTTGAATTGACGGTTCGGTTTTCATTACTCTACACAATTTTGCAGGGTATACACATATGGTTAGTTCAGATGGGTATACAAATCCGACCTCTGAGGATTCAGATCATAGCAGTGAAGGTATGTCTGTAAGATATAAAGTGAACTGTTTTAAGTATTAACAAGCTTGATTTCTTTTAAGGTAGATAGACAGTAGTAATCATATCTTTGAGATTTTGTTGTAACTTGCCACAATTGAAGAACCAACCCTACTCACCCGAAATCTAAAATAAAAAGGATTGGTCACCGTGCTTGCTTTTTCTATAATTTAGATCAAAATTTGTTCATTTTCACCCATTTATTTTACCTAAATTAACATAGAATGCACAGGGAAAATATGGAAAGGCAATTTTTAGGCTTTTTATCTATGAGAAATTGATGTATTTTTGTGAAGAGATAGTTTATTATGTAATTTATTGGTAAAAAAAAGATGTATATGCCACCATGCTTTTAATGCAGATATTTTACAAATTTCCGAATTAACATTATTTACAGGAAGGGGAGTTAATTCGCGGCAAAGTAATCTAAATATGACGTTTCATATATGTGATGCTTTTATGACGTCACAAAAGAAAAGCCGTCAAACTATTGTTTCGGTCCAAAAATCAAAGTTACCCCGTTTCCGACTCTTTATTTGTATAAGGGGCAAATGAAATGCGCAGAGCAACAGTGTCTATCTACCTTATAATGAGACTATATCACAGTTTCTGCATATGCTTTTTTCGACAATTTAGTTCTCTTTGGAGCAGAAAAAAATAAAAACACTTGGAAATCCACAACCTGAAATATGTGTAAAACCTGATAGAAAACTTATCAGATCTAAAAAAGAAACATAAATCATCTAAGGACAGAGCCATGCAAGAGGGACATTTTCTTAAGGTTTTAACAATTTTGTCTTTAATTTATATACTCAAGTACTGGCTACTGAGTTGGTGGATACGCTCAAGAACTTACAGTCCACCAGCAGAAGCATTGGCCAAGTTTTAATAAACAAAACAATACCGAAGTTACTGTGAATTTACTTCCACAATATGATTATATGTGACAATATAATTTAAAATACGATTATATAATATGTTGCATTTGCATCTTAATATACATACTTATGATAAGGCGATGAGCATTAGTACAGAAACGACAGAAGAACGTTTTTAGCTCACGTGACCCAAAGGGTCAGTGTGAGCTATTGCCATCACTTAGCGTCCGTCGTCTGTCGTCTGTCCGTCCGTCGTCTATCTGCTAAACTTTTCACATTTTCATCTCCCCTGAAACTACTGAAGCAAATTCAACCAAACTTTACAGGAATGATGTTTGGAAGGTCCTTAACAAAGATTGCTCATTTTGTTCCGATCCGATTAAAACATGTCCGCCAGCTCGGAACATAGTTTGACATTGGACCTTATTGGAAAATCACATTTTCATCTTTTCCCCCGGAAACGGCTGAAACAAATTCAACCAAACTTTAATGGAATGATGTACGTAAGGTCCTTTACAAAGATTGCTCTTTTTGTTCTGATCAGAAAATATACATAGCCGCCAGATCAGAACTTATGTTTAACGTAGGACCCACGGAAAAAATCCCATTTTCATTTCTACTCTGAAAAAGATGAAGTAAATTTAACCAAGGTTTACAAGAATGATGTACTAAAGGTCCTTTACAAAGATTACTCATTTTGTTCCGTTCCGATAAAAACAACATGGCCGCGATGCGATCATACATTTACATTGGGCCCTAAGGGAAAATCACATTTTCATCTTCTCCCCTGATATCATCTAAGCAAATTCAACCAAACTTTACAGGAATGATGTTTGGAAGGTCCTTTACAAAGATTGCTCATTTTGTTCCGATCCGATAAAAAAACTTGCCGCCAGCAGGAAACAATAGTTTAACATTGGAACCTATAGAAAATCACATTTCCATCGTCTCCTCTAAAAATACTGAAGCAAATTTAACGAAACTTTACAGGAATGATGGAAGGTCCTTTACAAAGATTTGTCATTTCATCCAGCCCTTCCAGCATGGAACTTAGGGTTAAGATTAGACCCTATGGGAAAATCACATTTTCATCTTCTCCTCTGAAACTGCTGAAGCAAACTCAACCAAACTTTACAGGAATGTTATATGGAACATTTTTAAACATAGGGGCCTATGAGATAAACATTATTTTCATTACTTGCTGTGAGCGATTCAGGCTCATAGTGTGGGCCTCTAGTTTTATCATTCTTCATTGATCAGTCATCTAGATTAAATAACAAAATTCCGAGGTTACTGTGAATTAATGTTCTGCATATGCGCATTTCGACAACAGCCTAATTACACAGTTAGACAAAAGGTATGCCATCGCCAATTCAACAAAAACACAATAATAAAAAAAAATGATAGATCTACCAAATATACCAATGACAACTAAGGCATCTTTGATTTCAAGTAGACAAGACAGGCTATAAGGTCTGTAAGTTAAGTTCAAATTTTGAACTTCCGGGAACAAAAATTGTACCCGGAAGTTGCTTTTATTACAAAAATATATGACGTTTGAAACAAAACTTTGAACGTCACAATGCTCCAACGTCATGTTTTGGCGGGAAACGTTTTTAATTTGCAATTGTTATCGTGGTTTCTCGGTGTCACATGACGGGATTTACAGAGCCTATACCATAAGAGTAATATAAATCTTATCTCCACACGGAGATGATTTAAAAGATAATAACTTCTGAAATACAAATACAGGAATCCTAATAATAAAATGCTCATACATCTTCCAGCTTATGGTCTTCCAAACGATTTTATCTGCACTGAAGAGACATAAGTTATCGAAATGGTCATATGCAGAAGTTTCGTATTTGGTTATTCGTTAACAAATACCATCTTTCATTACCAATTATATGGTAAATGAAATGGAAAGAATATGTACATGAGATAAAGTCGCAGCAAATACATAATAAGAACAAGCAAATGAACTACGTTTTTATTATTGTTCTTCACCTTGAAGGCACAATGAAGCCTTCAACAATGAGATTTGCTCATTCCTCAGTATTTGCAAGACAATGCCGGTTTGAGCGGAATTTTTTGCTAATTGTCGAACAACTCTACACCCATGTCTTTTCTTGTCATGGATGCGGGATTCTCAATAAACATTAGTTAAACTGGCAAAGTGTTTTTACAATCACTGTCATCCGTTGCCCGAGAAAAGGACTAGTGTCTTAAGCTAGTGGACTTTTAAAACATATAGATAAACACAGGGCACTCATCAAGTCGATTGTAAGAAAACTTGGCATTATAAAAAAGGGTGAGATGTGGGCACTTTAAACAGGTGGTTAGAATTGCATTTCGAAATAACAAATATAAATGCCAAAATTTGAAAGTATGATAGCATATCCATATGAGACATTCTCTCACAAACAAGTACACCATGACTGAAATAAATAGAGAGCATACATTTCTTGCACGGTGAATTTTTTACGGACTCCACACTGTATCAGAGACAAACTCAAGTCGCAAATTGTAAATGAAAGGATATGAAGTGAATGTACATAAGACAAATTATCTTCAAATACATGTTAAAAACAAGCAAAGGAACAAAGCTTTTATTGTTGTTCTTCATCTTGAAGTCACAATGAGGCCTTCAAAAAATGCTTTGTTCATACCTCAAAGTAAGTTTTAGACAGTTATTTGGATCGGTTTGAGCGGAATTCTTTGCTGATTGTCGAACAACGCTACATCTACGTCTTTCCTGGTCATGGGTGCGGGATTGTCAACAAACATCAATTAAACTGGCAAAGTGCTCTTACAATCACTGTCATTCGTTGCCCGACAAAAGCGCTAGTGTCTTAAGCTAGTGTACGATTACAACATATAGACAAATACAGGGCATCCATTAAGTCGATTGTAAGAAAACTTAAGGGTGTAATGTGGGCGAGAATGGTTAGAATTACATTTCAAAATTACAAAAATAAATGTCAAAATTTGAAAGTACGATAGTATATCCACATGAGAAATTCTCTCACAAACAAGTATACCATAACTGATTTATAAAGCGGGCATAATTCGGGTTAACGGGAGGAATTCACAAAATCACCTTTCTTTCTCTAAATTTTGAATGACTTACCAATAATAATTTTTAGAAATCCATAAATCCTTAACGGCGTGCTTGTTGAAGCAGAAATTTTAAGCCATGCAAATAATGAAGATCAAAAGCATACAAAATACCCAAAGATCTAAAAGTACAACCTCAGAAAAGGAGTAGATAAATTGCTGCAAGTCCAAGTGCAAATGTACAAATCTAGTGTACTATTTTAGTATGAAATTAGAGGTCTCAAAAAGAATTAGTATATGATAACAAACAGCAATTGAGCAAACGTCTCAACCGTCGTCGAGGCTATAATCTTTTTCGACTAACAACCTATCCTTAGATCTAATACGTTGAAAATGGCTGTTATTATATGACTGATGATCATTTCATTGGCTAATGCATTAGCAACCATTTTTGAAAAAAAAAATTATGATCACTCGAGAAAAGTAGGTCAGGGTAGCATATCATTCTAGCAGCTGGCAATGGGACAAAGCTACATATAGCATAGACTGACATAAGATTCCAACGACTGGCAATGAGCCAAACTTATATTTCGGTTAGATAAATGTAAAATGTCACTAGTTGGTGAACAAACTCTGTGCAATAAATTAATACACCCATGATGCAAATATGTTTTGAACAACATTTAGAAGTCCATTGACCGAAAAAGGTGTACAAGCTAATAGAGAAATAATAATGAACAAACTTTTACTTTTGAATAGACAAATTAATCATATCTTTGAAAGGTTCCTTTTCGACACAGTTTTGTCCCTTTTTGCCTCATCTTATATATGAGTTGTTCAAAATCATGAAAAGTGGGTATGAAATGGAAGTACACAATCCATTCATTACAACTAGTACAAATTATAACAATTTTGAAGTATTATAAACTTCCTACATCCATTAAACTGACCCCTACCACAACAAATTTACTCTAAAATTGTCAATTTTTGTCGATGTTCGCATAAAATTAATCAGAACACTTAAAATGTTTGAAATATATGACATTGTTGCATGGAATATGTCATGATTTGGTATTTTAATAGCAGTTTCTTAACTTTAACTCAATATTTTGCCCCGAATTGATGAAAAATGGGAATTTTCAACATTTCAGTTTTAGTTCACGGTTATATCGTAATACTTGTATACGTCAAACTGGAGGATATATCTTCAGATGTTCAATTTAATTGTTCTGAGCGATACAATAGTTATCTTAAAACATTGTTTAGAAAAACATAAAGTGTTTTTTGCGACTCTAAATACCGAAAATCTTAACCCATCCCTACCAAATTTTCCCTATAATAGTCAATTCTTTGTCTATAGTATTCGCAAAATAAATAATTGTCTCAGTACAAATTGGAATCCAGTAGGATCCAGAATCCTCCTAGTACAAATTGGAATTTTAATTTCTACTGGGACAAATTAGAATTCTGACTTGTACTGGATTTAATCAGTATAAATTGGAATTCCAATTTCTTCTAGGAGAAATGAAGATATCCCAATTTGTACTGGTAGGATCCTGGATCCTCTTGACTTAAATCAATAGAAACAGTGGTAGAGAAGTAAAACATTATTAATAATATGTCCCTTTCACTGTTTTGGTGATTATCTAATCAAAATATTAATTTCGAAAGAATAAGATTATTTATCTAATTGTATAAAAGATAAAGATTTTTTGCTTTGAGCTCTTAAATTTTTGAGCACAGTTCAAACTTTTGATCATTAGTTTTCATAATTGAACTTTACATGTAGGTATTTTACAAGAAAAAATATTTGAATTTCATTTTTTTTTATTTGAGAGATGGCATACTTAAAAACTACTTTTCTGAGACGGATGCTGATCTTGTTGATATTGCTTACCTGGTTTAAATGCAGTAGATATTGTTCACACATTGTCATGTAAAAATGTTCATTGTTTCATTGGAAAATGGCAGTATATAACTGCCACAGTTTGTAATTGCTCTAGCAAATGAAATATTATGCGATACTTCTGTTGTAAATCGAAAATTTCCAGTTCTACTAAATGTGCCAAAGTTCCATTAGTTATTACAACAAATGAAATGCTATATAAGAATTATGTCATTTGTCATTTCATTGTTTTAGTATTTATAAAAAAAAAAGAAATGGGGTAAATAAATCAATCTTTATAAATTGAAATGCTAGGAAATACATACTTCTAATAACAAACCCAAAGTCTTTTTTTTTCAGCTTTAAAAGTTAGTAATATCCAGAATCCTCCTGAACAAAATATTCAGAATTATTTTGGATCATACTAGAAATTCAGTAGGATTCAGAATTCTACTAGTGTAAATCAGGATATCTCAATTTCTCCTAGGAGAAATTGGAATTCCAATTTGTACTGGATTAAATCTAGTACAAATCGGAATTCTAATTTGTCCCAGTAGAAACTGGAATTCCAATTTGTACTGGATTAAATCCGGTACAAGTCAGAATTCTAATTTGTCCCAGTAGAAATTAGAATTCCAATTTGTACTAGGAGGATTCCGGATCCTACTGGATTCCAATTTGTACTGTAACATAACCAAAACAAGCAAACTGTGCATTGAATATGACAATATTGCAAGAATTACATCACGATTCGGTATCTTAACAGCCATCTGTTGGGTGAAACTCAACACTGTCTTTAAAATTGAGGAAAAGTGCAAATTTTCAACATTTCAGATTAGGCAAAAGTTAACTGTTAACCCGTTGGCAAATCTGCAGATGTGCCAATTATTTGTTCTAAGCGATACATTAGTTATCTTTAAACAGTGGTTACAAAGTCAAGGAGTGTTTATTGTGACCCTGAATACCGATAATACGTTATATATCGTTAACATGTTTTATTTTGAAGAAGGAATATAAAAGGAATGAACAAAATCAGTCTAGAACATAAGTAGGGGAAGGGTAGCGCGGAAAGTGATTTCAACTAATGGCCTATCACATAACTTTTAAAACTTTAATTTTAAGGAGTATTTACATCAGATCCATCCAAATGAGCTTGCAATTAAAGAAACAACTGAAACACCTACAGTCCTTGCTTCAGTAGCCGTTACTAAAAGAGCGATGATTAAGCGATCCGTCAGCCGTCAACGATCAGTCATCGATCAATGATCGATCAGTCAACAATCCGTCAAAATCTGACGGATAGGAAAAGTAATTCGCGTATTTGACGGATACAATATGTATATTACGTGACTGACGGATGATTGATCGGTCCTATCCGTAAATGACTGTTTGATAGCCTTACGTCAGCTTTCAAGTTAATATATTTTGCGAAATGATAATTTCGTTTCATCACAAAAATGAATTTAGAATTGAAATATATAAAAAAAATTATTTTACGCCCTAGTTATATTTATTCCGTACGTTAAGGTTAATATTATATTTTCTTGATGTTTCTGCTTGTACGTAGGAAATGCACAGTATATAATACAGTTTGTTCGAACGAATTAAAATTTGGAAGCACATATGATTTGACCAATTGTCGAAAATAGACAAATTAAATTTCATTTAAAAAAAAATATTAAAATGATTTATACAACTGGTTAAACGTTAATTGTTAGACAATAACAGGATTGCAAATAAGAGCGAAACAAAAATGGAATGACAAAAAAAAAAACAAAAACAAAAAACAAATTTTAAAATTTTTAAAATATTTCAATTGTTTTGGTCATTTTTATAGACATAGTTTAAACCACACACTAAAAATCTGACTTTTCAACCCTTAAATATGCTAAAATTCATTAAAATTGTGTTTCGCAAAAGATAAAACTCCTTAGAAAGGATATAATGAATAAATTTTTTGAAAAAATTCAAATTGTTTTGGTCATTTTCAAAGATTGAGTTTAAACCACACACCAAAAATCTGATTTTTCAACCTAAAAGAATGCTTTAATTCATTAAATATGGCTTCACAAAATATAAAACTCCTCCGAAAGGATATGATGAATAAAATTTTCAAAAAAATTAAAATTGTTTTCATTGGTCATTTCTACAGACTGAGTTTAAACCGCAGACTAAAAATCTAACTTTTCAAGCCTTAAAAATGTTAAAATTCATTAAAGGTGTGTTTGGCAAAAGATAAAACTCCTTCGAAAGGATATTATGAATAAAATTTTCAAAAATTTCAATTGTTTTGGTCATTTTTATAGACAAAGTTTAAATACCAGACAAACAATATAACTTTTCAAGCCTTGTATATATTAAAATTCATTAAAATTATGTTTCACAAAAAATAAAACTCCTTCGAGAGGATATGATGAATAAAATTTTTAAAATATTTCAATTGTTTTGGTCATTTTTATGGACAGAGTTTAAACCGCATACTAAAAATCTGACTTTTCAACCCTGAAGTATGCTAAAATTCATTAAAATTGTGTTTTGCAAAAGATAAAACTCCTTCGAAAGGATATAATGAATAAATTTTATGAAAAAATTCAAATTGTTTTGGTCATTTTTAAAGATTGAGTCTAAACCGCACACCAAAAATCTCATTTTTCAACCTAAAAGAATGCTTAAATTCATTAAATTGTGCTTCGCAAAATATAAAACTCGTTCGAAAGGATATGATGAATAAAATTTTCAAAAAATTAAAATTGTTTTGGTCATTTCTACAGACTGAGTTTGAACCGCTGACTAAAAATCTAACTTTTCAAGCCTTAAAAATGTTAAAATTCATTAAAGGTGTGTTTTGCAAAAGATAAAACTCCTTCGAAAGGATATTATGAATAAAATTTTCAAAAAAATTCTTTTTTTTTTGGTCATTTTTATAGACAGAGTTTAAATACCAGACTAACAATGTAACTTTTCAAGCCTTAAATATATTAAAATTCATTAAAATTATGTTTCGCAAAAAATAAAACCCCTTGAAAGGGTATGATGAATAAAATTTTTAAAATATTTCAATTGTTTCGGTCATTTTTATAGACAGAGTTTAAACCGCATACTAAAAATCTGACTTTTCAACCCTTAAGTATGCTAAAATTCATTAAAATTGTGTTTCACAAATATAAAACTCCTTCGAAAGAATATGATGAATAAAATTTTCAAAAAAAATTAAATTATTTTGGTCATTTCTATAGACTGAGTTTAAACCGCAGACTTAAAATCTGACTTTTCAAGCCTTAAATATGCTAAAATTCATTAAAATTGTGTTTCACAAAAGATAAAACTCCTTTGAAAGGATATGATGAATAAAATTTTTAAGATATTTCAATTGTTTTGGTCATTTTTATAGACATAGTTTGAACCGCACTCTAAGAATCTAACTTTTCAAGCCTTAAATATGTTAAATTCATTAAAATTGTGTTTCAAAAAATATAAAACTCCTTTGAAAGGATATGATGAATAAATTTTTCAAAAAAAATTAATGGTTTTGGTCATTTTTATAGACAGATTTTAAACCGCAGACTTAAAATCTGACTTTTCAAGCCTTAAATATGTTAAAATTCATTAAAATTCTGTTTCACAAAAGATAAAACTCCTTTGAAAGGATATGATGAATAAAATTTTCAAGATATTTCAATTGATTTGGTCATTTTTATAGACATAGTTTGAACCGCACTCTAAGAATCTAATTTTTCAAGCCTTAAATATGTTTAATTCATTAAAATTGTGTTTCAAAAAATATAAAACTCCTTTGAAAGGATATGATGAATAAAATTTTCAAAAAAATTTAATGGTTTTGGTCATTTTTATAGACAGATTTTAAACCGCAGACTTAAATCTAACTATCAAGCCTTTAATATGTGAAAATTCATTAAAACTATGTTTCGCAAAAGATAAAACTCCTTCGAAAGGATATGATGAATAAAATTTTTGAAATATTTCAATTGTTTTGGTCATTTTTATAGACAGAGTTTAAACCGCAAATTAAAAATCTAACTTTTCAAGACTTAATTATGTAAAAATTCATGAAAATAATGTTGTGCAAAATATAAAACTCCTTTGAAAGAATAGGATCCATAACATTTGCAAAAAATATTGTTTTTGGTCATTTTCAAAGATCCAGTCTAAAACGCAGACTTGTATTATACAGTTTAGATACCCAGTTCTCATTCACACATACATGTAAACGATTTAAATTGAAACAAATACAGCATTCGTTTATTTATATTCGAAAAAGATGTATCTAACAACCTGGAAACATACGAGAATAATATTATGTTTATTCGTTTTGCCTTAAAATTCCAAATATTTACGTATCCGTCATACGTGATTTACTGATTGATACAACACGTAATTGACGGATGCGATCAGTAAAATACGTTTACATCCGTAAAATACATTTACATCCGTAAAATACGTACACATCCGTTATTCGTGGATCCGTCATCGATCAGTAAAAAATCAGTCATCAATCAGTCAAAAATCCGTCATCAATCAGTCAACAATCCGTCAATAAGTAACGGCTACTGATACAAGGACTGTACTTCAGCTTCGTACCTAGATCTTTTATTGTATATTGACGAAGATGGACGTCTGAAATCTAAGCTATATGAGAAGTGTGATGATTTTAATTTCCCAATAGTGAACTTTCCCTTTCTTAGCAACAATATACCTACCTCTCCAGCCTGTGTAGTGTACATTTCACAGTTGATTCGTTACTGTCGAGCGTGTAGTTTGTACAATGATTTTTTTTAACAGAGCAAAAACACTGTGCGAAAAGCTGCTTTGTCAGGGATTTGTTCAACCTTTGTTAATTTCATCCCCCAAGAAATTCTATGGCCGTCATCATAACAGCATTGAAAGATATGACGTGTCAATATCCCATAGTGGACATTTTCAGCTAGATTCACGTCTTCCCGGATTTGACTACAAATTTGGACATTTTACCGGATTGAATCACTCACAGTGTGACTAGTTCTGTTTACAGAGCAGGACATGGTTACCCTTCCGGAGCAGCTGATGTCGCTCTCAGTTTCACTGGAGTTCACACTGTGCGTGCCTTTGTATTGAATGTTGAAATTTCTGTTTCTGTGCTTTGTATCTGTCTTACGTCATTGTTTTCTGTGTTCTCGTTTTGGCCCTGCCTTTCGACTTCGATTTTTGTAAATTTCACCCCTTTCTTCATTCGGAATTCTACTGCCGTTGTTTGTTACCCAATATATAGTAAGAACTTAATTTAAATCCAGCTTTTCTTATACAGTGATCACTTCACAACCGAGCGCGTGAGGTTAGCATAACTTTTTATCATTTCAGCAGGTATCAATATAAAGTAACAGAGAAAGTCCAAAGATTATGAATTTGTTACAAAAAATGAGCAGGAAAAAAATTATTCATATATCAAAACATATAAATGACTTTCGATTCCGTTAAATCTACAATTGTAATAAATGGATGTCTGGTAGTCACCCTGGCCTTTAACGGCCAAGGGTATTATTAGATCTATTGGATGTAAAATTGTGAGATAAACCACATCCAAAGTCATAAATTGTATTTAATTAACCACAATGGTATTTGTACAGAAATAGTAAGCTTGGTAGAGACATTTTCGGATTAAAATACTAATAAGGTATTTTTAACGGAGAAGGTTCTCAGGGAAAAAAATAATATTTATTTTCACCTCACTCTTATATAATTTACAAAATGATTGATATTAATTTACATCTTTTTGTAATTATTTATTTATTTATCAGGTTTCCAATTGGGATATTATATCCCAATCGGGATATATCGTTATATCTCAATTAGGATATATCGGCATATCTCAATTAGGATATATCGGTATAAATGACTAGTTATTTCTTAATTATATTTTAGAGTTTTAATGTCGTATTATCATACATGAAAATAATAAATCTATAGGGTTAGGGCTTTCGGGAAATATGCTTCTGTTGTCAAAAGGACGCTGCAATTTTTTTTTTTTTCAGATCGATATATGATTAAAAACAATCAGTCGCTTTGATTTTATCACTTAAGCTCTAAGGAAGTAACAACCGTTCTTTGCCGCTTCTCTCAAAGAAAGCCCTATCGGCACCCGAATTAAGCAAACTGTGGTAGTTTGGGGAAGATAGTTTTTGATTATCAAAAAAATTAAGTAGGGGAAAAAAGTCAAATTAAAGTTACTTTTTTATATCTTCTAGAGTTTTCTACCGTTGCCCATGTATTAAAACACTCTATGAATATTAGATGAGGCAGTGATGTTTGAAATTTCAACATCTTTGCATATATTTACAAACTAAACTTCAGTTAAATTCAATTATATTATCACAGACGTCTCGTGTCTAATGCCTTGAAAATTTAACCAGTTACAATGGTGATAATCTTAGTTTTGACAGAATAAACTGTGTGATTTTACGTTCTTTAAATGTCTCTGATGATGAAATGCAGCATCAACGAGAAGATGATGATATACCATGTGATAACTGAAACCATAAAGCTTCTCAAGTTTTTTGTTTCATTACGCGCCGTTGACATGTGAAGAAATGATCCATACAAAAAACACCAAATATCCCAATTGGGATATAACGATATATCCCAATTAGGATATAATATCCCAATTGGGCTTATCCCAAAACCTGTTTATTTACAAGCAACACTGGATATGTAAATAAACAAAATTTATTAGGAATTTCATTGTATGTAGCTTTGGAACCACAATTCAAAACCTTACCGTATATCGGGATATTTTCCCTTGTGTTTAATTTTAGCTATGTTTGCGGTTGACGATCTAGCGCAAACATTAGCCTCGGTGTAAATTTCACCGCCCATTCAAATGTATTAAAATAAACAGTAAAACGCAAAATATGAACAGAGGTAATAAAACCCTTCCTTGTTGTAGACTAAAATCGCTAAAAAGCCGATGCAAAAATAACCAGATATGCGGTCTTTGCACTTTTTTTCGGTACACAAATTTCCAAAAATTCACAAGAACCATAAATGCTACAGCTAGAGTTGACCTAGCTATTAATATGGTCGAGCAATAATTTAATCTGAAAATAGTTGCTTGGTCTTATTGAGGGCTTAATTTCATTCCCCTATACATAACTTCCCTTTTCAGTGTCAATGAAAACCCGTTACCCACGTGTATATTCCTAATATAATATTTGTCCTGAAAAGTGTATATTGCTTATAAAATATGTGTCCTGATAAGTGTATATTGCTTAAAATATATTTGTCCTGATAAGTGTATATTCCTTATAATATATTTGTCCTGATAAGTGTATATTCCTTATAATATATTTGTCCTGATGAGTGTATATTCCTTATAATATTTTTGTCCTGATAAGTGTATATTCCTTATAATAAATTTGTCCTGATAAACTTGTTCTGACCCTGAAATACAACTCATTGGACATAAACTAAAATAATCAATCCATCAATCAATCGCAATATGACTCGATCAGTTTCTTCGATGATCAGAGTGTACAGCGAATAGACTGCAAGGTCTGACCTTTTGTCTTTTGAAATCTGTATTTTTTTCTTCTGAAAGGGGGCGTAAATCTTGAAAATGGTACAACAACTGTCAAGTGGAGCGGGGCAAAAATTGTTATGATTATTCTGTCATTAAAAATCCTTAAAATATTTAATTTTCACGTATAATTGGAAAATATGTGGTAAAATTACAGATATACGATCAGTTTAATACAGAATTCACAACATATTTTTTCTTTTATTGTAAAAGGTGTATACGCCAGCTATACTACCTCCCGATATATATCGTACAAAAAACAATTTTTACTCATTTTAAAACTTATTCAGAATAGTAAGGTCTGTTGTACCGTTAAGCAACTATTGCACTATGAAATAATCTCCTTGCTAAGTGCAAGCATTTTTATTGGATTATTTTTAAGCAGTCCTATGACCTTTTATTACATGATGAATTTTATTCTGTAACTAAAACGTGAATCACTTACCAGCATGAAGATTTTCAAAAAAAAAAAAAAAAGGAAATAAGAGCATATTTTCTCAGTAAGCAAAGTCAAAAAATATTTTTAGGGGGAACACCAAAACAAAAGAACATGCATAACATATACATGAATATCCCGAATGAACAAAGTTTGTCATAAAGTATGTGAGAACAGAATATTCAGTCAAAAAATGATCAATTCAGGGAAAACGGCAACAAAGGAAACACCAAGAAACAAGGACACCACATGAAAAGAATAATAAAGACACACATAAAGGCGAACAACACGGACAAAAAAATAAACTGTTGCACCAAGAGCGCATGACACGCGTCCAGTCAACTCATTTTTTGGCATTGTTGGATAATCACAAAATTTGATTGAAAAAAAGTCAAGCAGAATAAATATAAAATTAATATGCAACGTCAATGTATAGAAAAGGCGGAAATCAAATAAATATTTAGTCCAAGTGCCATAACTCTTCGCAAAAATCATTCAACAGAAACCAAATTTAAACTTGATCAGTAATTTATAAACATACAATCATATACAAAATTTCAAATCAACACGTTCCAAGTATTGCAAAGACAGATTGAGAAACTGATATTTTCAAAAATAATTACAAAGTCCAAGGGCCATAACTCTGCAAAATTATATATACAGAAAGATGTGATGGGGGAGGGACTTGTCCTATAATAAATAATTAAATCTGCCCCAATTTTAGTTGTAGTTATGTCACTTCAAGATCAAACTATATATTACAAAATGATTTGGGGTCTACTTTTCAAATGAAGATTATTATATAAAGGTACAATATGGTTATTTATTACCTTACATGCTTCTTTTTTTTTCTTTTCAAATGGAGATACATTATTTTGATAATTCAAACATTTAACGTTTCAAAAGACCTAAAAGATCCGATAAAGTGCATACTAGTACTTAAAACAATTTATCCTTTGGTAGAGTCCAGCCTTCGAAAAAGAGGGTTACAATAGTGTTCCAGATATAATGGATTCGATGCGATTTCTTTTTTGCCATTTTTTCTTTTTTTTTCTTTCTAAAATTATGCAATTAAAAAAAAACAAAAACTAAAAGAAAAAAAAAAGCAATAAAGGGAGGGGGATATAATGGAGTTCAAACTTCTGGATCTATTTGGATCCGACAATGCATATAGCGAGAATTGACGATAATTATTTGGAGGAACTCCAGAAATACTTTATAGCAGTCAAAAGTATAAGTCAACAAAATCTTCTCATGTATAATGTAATGAACATAATGAAAACTTTGAAATCTAACATATACTCGAAAGGGGTAATTTCCTATATATTGGTATTCGGGGACCTGTGGCAAATTTGTGTGCCTTTTAGGCAAATTCTAATATTAATTTGACACTCATGTTTGCCCTTTTCATAAATATTAAGGTATCTTTTCATCTCATTTGGAATTTATTTGGTTGATATCAACATTATGAGAAGATATATGAAAGGTATTCAATTTTATTGTGAATAAATAATTCTAATATGCCAATCTATAGGATTTCCCTTTCTCGAATAAAACATACGCCCACTTCATACTTTAATTTAGTATTTTTATGGGTGGCTATATTATGACAGAATTTATTTCGGTATGGATTTCGAATACTAATTTTGGACCCCCTGCAGACGTCCCCTTCCCACCACGGCTTATACTTCACCATTTTTTTGGTATAAATATGATATTTATCCTGCTCGCTTTGACTAGCAGATAAATACACGTAGATAAATACAGTTTTGTTGTACAGTAGTTGTTGTTACTTATTTTCAAATAGTTTAATTAATAACGTTATAGAAATGTGCTGGTTATACAAAAACATAATCGATTTTTGCGTGCCTTTTTAATTGTAGCACTAACACAAAATTTATATACAAATACACGAATTTCGAAACGTGATATACAGAAAAAATAGATAATTTATTGACATTTATAATTTAGATATTATTCATTACACTGACTTGATATCAAGATATTTTTTTTTCTGCTCATCAGTTATACTGAACTATGTGATCAATAAGTTATTGTTTATGGACTCGCCTACATTTAGAACAAATAGTTACACAATACACAAATTTGGACACGTGCAGGCTATGAATGGCTCATTTTTGTATTTTAAGACTGGAAGAAATCTGAGAATAACCACTGTATAATTAAAAGACCTGTCAATGATCTGGTGGTATTTGCAAAATCAAAGTAAAAACAAATGATAAAGCAGCGCATATCTTCAACTGCTTTTGACGGTCCAATGTACAAATTTACACGTCATTTCTCGTTTAATTTTAATAAATAAATGACGATGCCAACAGAGCCATCATACTGAGGCACCGATGCCAATGTTACCCAAACATGCCAATGATGTACCCTCAAAATGCCCACGATTGCCTCGAAATGCCAATGATATCCGCGAAAGGCCCGTGATGTGCCCTCAAAATGCCAATGATGTCCTCGAGATGCCCATGGTGCGAACATTTCATTCGAGACACCTCCGGATAAACTACTCCCATTCACTGTCAGTGTCCTGGCACTGTAGGAAGACTTTATTCAGAACGCCTTTGGTGAAATCATTGTACCAATATAAATCTGTTCAACGGTACTTGTTAGCACAATACCACTTCGAAAGTTCAGTAAGCGATAAAAAGCATACCATGGGAGAAAAAAAACAAATCTCGAAACTTGGTTGAAGCCAAAATGTGCTCTTAAGTTCCATGGCATGCATTGATCGGATCAGTAATAAAAACTCTATTATCATTTGAAAAAATCTTTGTTTATTTTTATTTGTTTATTAACATATAATAATGCTTTGTTTTGGGTCGTTTTGACCTGGAGATTGGCTGTTGTCTCCTTCGCATTTACCCCATTTCCTTTCTTTTTCATATATAATTTATACTATGTACATTGATAAAGTTTTAAGAAAAGTATATTACCTACAACTTGTGAGTAATTAACTTGTGAGTTTATTAAGCATACCTGTTATAATAATCGAACATTTTGAATATTGAATTAAGACCTTATGTAAATGGGGGTTATAAAAAATTGTCGACATTTTTAGTCAAAAAATATTATATTTTATTATGTGAAAACACTTTTTGCTATTGACATTTTCAATTGACATGAGTTCGTTTCGTCAGGCTAACAATGTTACTACGACAATATATTTGAATTGCGAATTTGTTTTGTTCCCTTTTCCGCACTCAAACCTAAATATTTTTCACATCTTTAGCTACACTGACGATGCTTAATTGAAGGCTTTAAACCCAGACAATAGTTGTAGATAGTTGTAGGACACCGAAGGAAAAAAGGAGTGGTATTTATAAAACGGAAGTCCAAAGATATGACCAAACCAAGAACACAAAAAACAAAGACGTAAGACAGCTACAAAAAAAAACAGAAATAAAAACACAACATTCAAAACTAAATATGTGAGAAGGTATAAGATTTTAAGGAAATTGGAGCCAATAGGGTTAATTTCACCGGCAAATGAATACCGATCGCGAAGTATAATCAATGAAAGTGGAAATTCCAGTATAAAAAATCAAAAACAAACGGCAATTGATATCCAGCGCCAATTGAGACAGCATAACAAAGACAAATCAAATAAACAAAAATAATCAAGAACGCCACAAAACTAAAGCAGTGTGAACCTCGAAAGGAAACTGAGGTATCATCAGATGGTCCGGAAGGGTAAGTATCGATTATTCAAGAAAGGGTTCAACGCTTATTAGCAAAATATGCGGATACACGACGTACTAATTTTCATTTAGGCGTGCAAGTGGGTTGCAGTTCTAATAACATGGGATGTTATAGTGAGACACTATTGCAGAATTACTATGCTTGTAAAACAAACGGTAATAAATGAAAAACTTGAATGTATTCTAGCAAGTGTCTGGTTGTTCCATCACTACTATTCCTATCAAATTATGCATTGCTGTATCTTTTTGTTGACATAATCTGTGGAGTCTTTACAGGAAAATGGAGGACAACAAACAAAACGAAAAAAGAACGTGTAACACCTGAAGGTTTGTTACATAAATAGTGACTGTTATTTACTGATAAACATATCTTATATTTTAATTATATACTATTAGAAATTTGTTTTGCGGGTATGCAATGCATCAAGTGCAATAGAACGAGATGCAATACGAGCTGAGAAATCAATCTGAGCAAAACTAATTGCTTAAAGTGTTTTTATCGCTTATTCTGTTAATCCTATATATCAGACAATTTTTATTTTCAAAAATGAAATATGTTTTGGTCAATTATACTATTTTTTGTTAAATATAGCGCTTTCTTTCTTGGGATTATTTTTTTCACGAAACGTCACGCGACGTGATGTTGCTAACGTTCCATAGCAGTTTACTCGACGGAAGCAGCATAGAGAAAGGAGAGGTTTTTGTACCCATTAACTGGTTTAATCCTACCGCTATCTGTTACTAGTGCCGGTACCAAGTTCGGCTATCTTGAGTTCTTATCGTTGTCTATGTCATTTTATTGTTTTTCTTGTGCAGTCCCTTGGTGAATTGTGGCATGTAATTGTAATGTTCGACCATTGTATTTGCTTCCTGTTATCTTTTCTTCATTAAGTCTGAAAGTCAAATATTAATTTCCACACAACTTAGTGTAACTTAAAGCTGTTTTGTTGAATGTCTGAATGATGTCCACTTTAGTTTTAATTTAATCAATATATGCCGAATACAAAATGACTCTTTGATAACCGATATTTTCATTGTAATTAGAAATTATTTAATTCACATGAATAACAAAATACCAATGTTACTCTGAATTTAATTTCTGCATATGCGCATTTTGACAACTTTTGTCTCCTCAATGCAGATCAAATCAAAACATTTGGAAATCCGTGATAAATATGTTGAAAAGCTGATAGAGAACAAATTACCAATATGTTCTAAAATGGAAGGCCAAAACCATCTAAGGACAGAGCTATGCATGAGGGAAATACTGTAAACCGTGAAATTTTCACGGCAGTTTTATTTTCACGATTTTCGCGTTTAGAATGAAAGCGGAAAATAAAACGCACGAATATACTTGTCTTTTATTAAAGTCACAGGTCATTTATTTGGCAGCGCGAAATCAAAACTATGCGAACTTAAATCCTGTCATGTACCGCAAAATAAAGACGACGCCAAATGTCCCGGTTTACAGCACTCCTTAGGTTCTATAATTTCTTATAATTCCTGTCTACATCTTGATGTCGCCTTAGGGTCTTCAACCAGCGGTGGCCAATGTTCAATCTAATCCAGCGAGACCAAGAAGGCCTCTAGCGTGCATTTAAGCGGTAATCTTGACAAAAATGTTAAGCAACATCGATCGCAGCTAAAATATTTCATTGAAGCAACACATGTCGGGAGCGGTCAATGAGAAAAAAAAAGTAAAACCGTGCAATGTCTGCCTACAAATATTTGTCATTAAGTAGTCCGACGAAAGACAAAAATAAGGACAAAAGCAATATCGATAGACAACACAGGGCACATCGAAATAGATGTAGGCAAACCGTACAATGTAACTAAGGTTGAAAGGGGCAGAAATAGTTGTGTTTACAGATTGTAATATTTTTGTAAAAACAATAAAAAATTGAAAAGCCAAATTGAAAAAATAATGGAATTAGTGAACGTATGAGAAATTCTCACACGAACAACGCGCCATAATTGAAATACAGTGGAACTCCTGAAAACCGGCCCCTCTAAAAACCGGACTCCTCTATAAACCGAACGATATGTTTCGGTCCGGAATTTTCACTATATAAATAAGTAAAAAATTCCTCTGAAAACCGGCCCCCTGAATTCCGAATTCCGGCCATATAGATCGGTCCCAAACCTATATTTTCTTCTTAAATTGAACTCTGAAAACCGGACGACTTTTTCCGCGGACAATGAAATCGACCAAGTTTCTCAAATTTGTCAGAAATCTCTGGCCATCTTGATTGATAAATAACTGTATTTGAACAGATTACCGACAATATTGATTGAAATTTACATTAACGCAGGGAAATATTCTGAAATAGTTAAGTCACAGCCTAAACTGACCTTATATATCATATATAATATGTCCGTATTAGAGTTAGGAATTTGAAGACCGGATTCGGAACCTCCGAAAACCGGAACCTCGTAAAACCGGCCGATTTTTTTGGTCCCGACGGAGGCCGGTAATCGGAGGTTCCACTGTATTATCAGAGCATACACCTCAAGCACGGGGAAACTTTTTACGGACTCCACGCGGCACGAGAGACAACCTCTAGATTATTTCTAAATTTGTTTGCTTTTAAAGCTGAACATACATGTTGCAATTTATGGGAAACACAACTGAAATCACTTCTTTGATAGCTTGTTTTTACACCAAGAAAAGTATGTTATGTATTTTTGTCATAAATATTACGAAAATTCATATCAAAAATATATATGTACTGTATCATATTCTCTGTACATATGACAAAAAGCATTTTTAGTTTCACAATACTGGAATTGTAACATCAAGTTTTGATGAACAAATAAAGGGAAAGTAAATGTCCATTGGACACAATCCATATAAATACATGGTAAGATTAAGCAAATGCAACAACGCTTTCAATGTTGTTCTTCATCTTGAAGTCACCATGAAGCCTTAAGCAAAGATTAGACACTCTTTCCTCATACTAAGTTAAAGACGCCCCTAGCACTGTATTCACTGTTTTACATCCTTTATGTCATGGATGAGGAGTCGTCAACAAGCATAATATATCGGGCAAAGTACTCTTACAAACACTGTCATCCGTCGCCCGCCAATGGGACCAATAGACAGTGCAACATATAAAAGATCATACTAATCGAGTTGATTGTGAAGAGTTGATTGTATGAACACCTGACAAGTAAAATCGGGAGATGCTGGCAATATATATACCGATAACTTAACTTAAGGGATCGAGCTGTTTTTAATCGAAACATTATACAATTACGGCCCTCTGAAGAGGTGAATATCTAAAATTGTCAACCGTACTAGGGTTATTTCCCCGAGGGCTTTGCCCGAGGGAAATAACCCTCGTAGGTTGACAATTTTAGATATTCACCTCTTCAGAGGGCCGTAAATGTTTTATTATACCGAACAAACAATGGATAAAATATTTGAAAAAAAAATTTTACATGTATGTAAAATAATGAAATCACTTGATTTTTTCCCCTGTTGATATCACATTCTGCTTTGCATGTGATCTTGTCTCGCTTGCATTTAGTTATACATATTTTCTTCGTATTTCTTAGTTTTCATGGATTTTTTGAGTTAAATATGAAACCAAGAAATATAAATATCACTGTCAGTGTTCTGACATAACAAGAAGTCTTGCCCAAAACCGATATCTGTGGGAGAAACTTGAACTTATCTTGGATTTACCCTAGTTTGACACTTCATATATACTTGGAGCATCGCCATCGGTTTTTGTGGCCTTAATTGTCGATTATGACGTCATGATTTCCACTGAAAAACTATGTAATCAACGAAAACTAATGTCCCACGATAACCCATGTTCAGACGGTAAATCACCCTTTCTTTAATTATTTTGTTCCCTTGCTTAAAATAATCTTACCTTATTTGTTTATGAAATCAATTTTTATATCGGTAAGTTTGATTCGTTGTTGCTTATAAACCATTAATTCCTCATGGTCATTGATTTGTCACTACAATAAACTGTTATGTAGACTTGGAAGAACCGCCACTGAATTGAACGCACTTACAGTTGACTTAATGCATTCTCTAAGCCCATAGTAATGAAAGATTGAACATCTTCACAAAACAATGAATCTAAATAACACATTTCTTCTGTCTTTTCCCACATAATCATGAATCTATCGCTTTTAATGATATCAATATCCATTTCCTTCTGGAAATGCCTAGACGGACCAAACCTTTTTCCCTTCAATGCTTCTCGTGTTTCGAAGTTGAACTCCCTTTCATGATTTGTCAAAAGAATATTGCGCAAAGCATGCCAGTGCCAATTATGTTGCCTTTTTAGTATTGTTGGTGTCCTTAATAGCTAGGAGCTGGTCTAAATCCTCATCGGATAACAACCTGACACTGCCACTGGCAGCTGTCATTTGTTTACAAACGATCATGACGTAAATAAAATGGGAGGCAATTCAGAGTAAACTGCAACCAGAGGCTACCAAAATCCGACTGATAACGTTATATCAATATAAATCGATATTTTTAGGGTTTTTTTAATGAAAATACTATAAAATTTCACAAAACATGGTTAACCACTACACATTTAAATTTTCAAGGGTTATTCACCGGTGAATAATTTAGGATATTCTATGGACATGAGTATTTTGTAAAGGTTATTCAAACTTTGTGCCAATTTCAAGAAAAATATCCATATTATTTTATGTCATGTGACTTTATTTGAACCAATAGAATCAATTACTTATTATGTAAGGTATAATAATACTAGATGTTGGATCAGTTACTTTGGCTATTATGTTAATTTTCCACACTTAACATTGATCTTGCCGTTAGGGAAGCACCCAATTAATAACACTTTTTTGTGACTATAAAAAGTATCCTAAATGCGTAAAAACAAAGTTTCTATAAATACATGGAAAATTTTGTAATAGTTTTGAAATGTTAATTTCAACTTTCATAATTCTGATGTTCTACGTTACAGGAGTTGCATATGCTGTTGCTGCTAGTGTTGTTGGATCACTGGCCAGTGGAATGCTTGTTTACCAAGTTCTTTACAAGACAAGGATGATGACCGAAATTGTCAAATCTGCAATATACGCTTTTCTTTCGTATGGCTGATAGTTAACATTGTATAATGATATTCGGAAAAACATGTGACAATAAATCAATCGATATGTATAAAGATTCTACAACAAGAACTAAGTGGATTATGAGATTTCTCACATAGATTTAGATAAACTTTGCAAATGTTTCAAAAACGAGGCTTCCTGACTTTTTATAAGCATCTGAAAATTTAGAAAAACTTGTTCGGGTTGTAGAAAATGTTTCTCAAATGACATAATGTATAACATTGGTCAGTATGTTCCCAATGGATTTGACAGGAAATTTCTTGTGAGTTGTTCTCTCTCTAGCGTTATGATTTTTCAGGCGTTGGTTAAATTTGCTAGAAATTAGAGAAACCTATTTCTCTAATTTCTAGCATATTCAACCAACGCCTGACCGATGCGATATTTCAACTTGCTTGGAATTTCCCGCCAAATCTATTCGGGACATAATCCTCAGTGTTTTATATTATGTCATTAGAGAAACATTTTCTGCAATTTAAACACGTTAATTATGAAATTTCTCACATCTTGTTAAATAAATTTTCAAATACTTAAGAACTCGGCAAGCCTCGTTTTCAAACATTTGCAAAATTTATTTAACTCGATGTGAGAAATTTCATCAACAATTAAGTTCTTGTTGTAGAAACTATATTTATTACATTCCTAGCTAGACTATATCGTGTTTTGTATGATGTTATACAGTCAGAAGTAAACTACTTTTAAGCTACATCGACAGGTTATCTCCTTGTGCCAAGTTATCAAGTTTTGTATGGTCAAAGTGGAGACAATTTTAATTTCAATAATAAAAGGGGCTATTGATATGTCGATTAAAATTATCTCCACTTTAACAATATATAACTAACTTTTTTAAAGGAGAGAACCGACTGTTGTTTCTCTTGGTATACATAGGCTGATATGGCCATATCAGAGATGTTCATAAAAGATAACCCGCCTTTGTTTCATGATAATTCCAAATGGGATGCCTCAGGCTTGATATTGGTATTTCGGACTGATAACTATATGAAAAAGGGGTATCCATTAATCACTTTATACTAACTTTTAAAAATTGTTACGAGTCTTTCGTTGAGATCTTCAACATTTTTTAATTCCAGAAAAAAATAGTCCTAAGTCATTGTTCACATACTAAGAATCCGATTATCATGTAGTTAGAATTAAATATTTATTAACCATCCAATATAAAAGTTTATATTTTCTGCTGAACGAATCGAGTGGATGTAGGACACAATCACTACAAAAATTTGGTAGGGTTCAGGGCAAGGCCCAGCAATAAACTTTTTTATTGTTGTTCTTCATTATGAAGTCTCCAAAAAGCCTTCATTTAGAAAACACTTGTACCTCAAAGTAGCATCAACACGTCCATAGCACTGCCCTTAGCGGAAAATGCCTTGCTCGATGACGATCAGCCATTTTTTTTTCATTCAAAGATGTAAAAACATTAATGAATCCTGCAAAGTATTTTCACAACCAAAGTCGCCCGTTGCCCGACAAAAACATCAAAGGTTAGCTGGTCAATGCAACATAAAACAAGAGGCTTTCAAAATCCTGTATCGCTCACATGGACCATGGCCAATACATAAATTCAATATGTTCTACTTTAAAGGGTCTTATTTTCTATGTAAACAAACATTTATTATGTTATATTATTTAACTTTAATAAACTAGTTTCCCTATCGCCTATAATCTTGGATATGGGGTGGATCTGCAGGACACAATTTTAGAGAAAAATAAGTATTGCGCCAAAGTTTATTTCCAACTGGCAAAATGGATTTAAAGAAGAAGATCTTTTTATATACTCCAATATTAAACTATGTTTCCCATTGGCAGCCAGTTTTCATAAGGTGCAGACTTGAAGGATATCTGTTTTAAAGGGACGATCTTAGATACATTGTATTCTAACTCACCCAGTTTTTTTGGATAAAACAAATCTTTGTATGCTCTTACCATAGGGTCGAGGAAAAAATAAGTCCCCCACAGATGGCCATGTTGGATGACAGATAAGCACCAAAGTCACAATACTTAGTCACACCGCACCTCATAAATATCATCCATGCCAAGTTCTATTCAAATCCATTCAGTGGTTCTCAAGAAAATATAATTACTGCTCATTTAAGGCTTATGCAGGTTATTAAGCCAAGAAACTGTTTCTAACTACATGTAAACATGAAAACTAAGATGACAGTAATATCCCTGAAAGACACAATACATTTATATAGAAAAAATATTATGAAAGGAAATAATGTGAAATTTATGAAAATATCTTTTGCAAAAAATTGTAAATATTTGCACAAAAATACTTTTTTCCTCCTGATTATTGGATTAATAAAAGTTTTAAATGAAGTGATAGCAGGGAATTTTTCTAGTGCTTAAAAGAGAAAAGTTGACCAAAGAAGGTTTGAAAACATAATTTAAGGGGAAATAACCCATGAATCATATGACATTGAAAAAAATGGTGAAAAGCGGTCAATATCTCATACACAGGTGTTTGGATTTTTTCAAAATTTCAGAGTATGAAGATCTTGATATGCTGAACATTTTCAAACTTACACTTTACCTCAATCTGTTATAGTTTTTGAAATAAAAAATTAAAAAATGCATAAATTTTGTAAAATTTACAGGAAAAAAGATGTAACTCTGAGACAGATTTTCTCAAAAATCGCATGTCAGACAGATCTTTGCATTCTGAACAATTTAACTCCATGTCAGATTTTTTTTATATCTGCAATGGTTTATGAGTTATTTGCCAAAGACAGTAATTTACCCCTGTGTTCTATTTTTAGTAACAGTGGCCATGTTGGGTGTCCTCGGACTCACCGAACATATTATTTTAACTGCATACCCTGGTGATTACCTAGGCCAAGTTTGGATAAAATTGGTTTAGTGGTTTAAGAGAAGAAAAACAAGTTACGACGGACGATGCACATAGAACAACGGACACCAACTGATGGCAAAAGCTCACCCTGGCATAACCGGGTGAGCTGAAAATGTGACAGCCCAACACCGAGTTGATTGTTATAAACTTAAATGGCATGGAACGAAATTCTTTCAAAACGTCGTCGGGTCAAGCAAATGATTATGTTTTTTCTTTTTTTTTTTTTCTTTTTTTTTCTTTCTTTTTTTTTTTTTTTTTTTTCTTTTTTTTTTACATATTTAAAACACACAATGAAATTGTTGATACTTGGACAAAATAAAAACAAATCGATGGATTTGGCAAATCTGAGAGTAAGTTAATGAAAGGCATTTCATCGATCCAATAATAAAACTTGTTTATAGAGTAATTTCTAAAATTCAATAAGGTTGATCTAGCTAATAAAATTATAACTGGGATATGATTAAGAAATTGGAAAATTGATTTATGGAACTTTTTTTCAGTATTTTGCCGCATAACCACTGCCACTGAAAAGAATAATAAGAACACAAACATATACAAAGGTTAACAACACAGACCTAATAAATAACCATGGGTGATATCAGGTGCATCTCCGGCTTCTTATAAGACACTAACCATATTAAGCATGTCAAATCAGGTAGAGGAAACAACAATTAAACAACAAAAACAGCGCATGATTTTAAATGTGCAAACTAAACCTTTTATGTAGAACTTTCAGTTTCAAATTTAGAAAATAAGTAATCAAGTTTTTATGCCCTTACCACGATAGGTCGGCGGAATGGTGTTTTACCCGTGTCCTCCCGTCTGTTTTTTTTTGTCCGTCTGTTTTTTCGTCCGTCTGCTTGTCCGTCCGTCCAGTTGTCCATTTGTCCGTACATCAACAGCTGGTAGATTGATTGTCTGAACTATTTTCTTACAGTTTTTAAGGAGGTACGTTTTAATTTTACGGATCATTTGGGCAGATATTGTAATGATTTTGATCTTGGTATATTTTCCTGAAATATATACCTTGTTTACCTATTACGTTTTTTTTTTCATTTTCTCATAGAAGGTACAGATTTTATGGTAAAAAGTTTTTTTTGCAGATCATCTATTTACATTTTGTAAATTTTGGTATTTCACTTGATTTTCCTGCAAAAAATATATTGTTGAACTTGTCAATTTTTTTTTATTTGACATTGAAGTTACTCAGTTTGTCCGTTCAACTCCCCTTACACTTTTTATGGTAAGACGTTTCAATTTTACAGATCGCTTGTTCATATGTTGAAGATGCTTCTTTTGGTGTTGGTTTTGGTTTAAGTGTAATTTTTCGAAACATATGCAATGTCGATTTTTTTCGAATTTCTCAAAGAAGATACACTGTTTGTCCTGTCAAAACCTCCTACAGTTTTTATTGCAGGATGTTTTTGTTTAGAAAAAAATGTATATATATTGTACATGTGGCTTATTGCATAAATTTTGATTTTGGTACATCTTTCCGAAAAAAAAAATATATTGTTGAACTTCGGCATTTTTAAATGAATTTGACACAGAGAGTACACTGTTAGTCCTAGCAACTCTTCCTACAGTTTTATTGTAAGAAGTTCTGATTTTGAAGATAATTTGCACATGTATTGAAGATGTTCCTTTTCCTGTTCATTTTGACTTCATGAAAATATACATTGTTGATTTTTTTTTTCGTTTTTGCGATTTTGATATAGAGGGTAATATTCAGAATATATTTTGCGGGTCATCATATGTATCTTATAGACACAAACTTCATTACTATGAAACCAGAGATATTACTTTATTAACTCCTAAAATATCATCCTTTTTAATATTTTTATCTTATTACAGTAAAACCTATCTAAACCGAACCTCTCTTGGACAGGTGTTCGATTTACACAGGTTCAAAATTTATAGAAATTGATACAAAGAGTCTCTATATTGTGTTTGGCTTAGACATGGTTTCGGTTTAATCAGGGTTCGGTTTAGACAGGTTTCACTGTAGTAGTATTTCTTATATGAATAAGGCTCTGTTTGTAATAGGGAACAATGACAGAGAAGCAGATTGAAACTATCGTACATGACTTGTTTTCGGTTGAATTTGAAATCCCTGACCTGATCCGTTGTCGATCTAGAAATGTACCACCACGATGTCATCGAGGCCAGTTGTTTTAAGTAACAAAAATAAAGATAATACATGTGAGTAAATAAATAGTTAGTTCATTGCATTTTTTTAACTTATAATTCTTTTTTTTTAATCCTCATTATTTATCAATGAACATAATTGAAATCAAATCAGTTGTGATCAATTTTCTTTTTTTATTTTTTTATACTATCATTCCGATTTCAGCAATACTAATGCCTAAATTAATGCCTTACTAGGCAGTCTATTTAGATTTATGAAGTAAGAATGTCAAGGCTATTATAAATTCTATACCATGTATACGATGCAGTTATCATTTGTCTTTTTTTACACCTTGGTAAAACAATTTGTATCAGAAATATAAATGTTTGGTTTATAGTCTTCCAAATGTTTCGATTTGATCTTCGCTGAAGGACAAAATACCTAGGTTAATGTTAATTTACTTTCTTCATATGGCCATTTGGCAACTTATGTATTTTATGAAAGGATATTGGGCAAACGAACATGAGGCCATAACACATATGCTTACTCCAACTGCAATTAATTTAAATGAGCTGTCTGGCCATTTCGGAAATTAATTTTTCATCAGCAGCACTAGAACCCAAACATAGGGAATCAACAATTTCAATAAATGTTCAAAATGCAAAAAAAAAAAAAAAAAAAAAAAAAAAAACAAACAAAAAACAAAAAACAAACGAAATTCGAATAATCAGTAATATAAATTATAGCTATGGACCAATCAACGATGAGAGAGTTAGACCGTAGGTTAACGTTTTAGAATTTACTAAAATTTAAATAATAGTTATAAATAAACTGTACGCCTCTTCAGTGCAGAAACAATTCCTAGTTTAAGACAAAAGTTTGTAAAATTTAGATTACAAATTTTTATTAATAAAAAATTCAAATGAATATGAAAACAAATTTTGCATAGATGTGTTGAAATCATGTATGACAGTAGTACAAAGAGATGCACCCGAAGATTATGATTTTTTACTAGCGTCTCCATTATGGCTTAACAAAATAATAAAAATTGGTGGTGAAACTGTTTTTTTTTAAGATTGGTTTGTCAATGGCATCCAATAAATAAATGATTTAGTGAATGATGATGGATCATGTTTTTCTTTGGAACAGTTACACCATAAATATGGAATTAATGCAAATTTTATGAAGTATAACAGTATTATTGCAGCTGTAAAATTTTCAAGTCAATAATTATATATTATAGAATCCATTCACTCCTTTATTTATTTTTATCATTTGATTTTATTGTCTTCCAAACGTTTAGATTTTATCTGCACTGAAGAGAAATAAGTTGTTGAAATGCGCATATGCAAAAAATAAATCACAATTACTTCGGTATATAGTTTTTCGTTACCACTGGGTCGATGCCTTTGCTGGTGGACTGTTAGTCCCCGAGGGTATTCACCATCCCAGTAGTCATTACTTCGATGCTGACCCGAAAGCTGATTCTATTTCGATCTTGCAATATCTATTTTTTTTGTAATTTTTGTTGAAAACTAAGGAGTATCTCCTTCATGCAAAGCTCTGTCCTAAGCTGATTTTGGTTTTCCATTTAGATCATATTTGGTATTTGTTCTCTGTCAGTTTTTTAACATCTTTGATTTAATTGTCTTCCAAACGTTTAGATTTTATCTGCACTGAAGAGACATAAGTTGTCGAAATGCGCATATGCAGAAAATAAATTCACAGTTACTTCGGTATTTAGTTTTTTATTTTAACTATTTTTTAAAGTAAAAAGGGCTCCAGAGATATGTATAATATACTAATTCTACACCAAAAGGGCAACTAAAATTGTCCGAAATAATAGATAATGAATCCCTCATGTGGAAAAAGACTTTTTGTTCACCATTTAGAGTCACTAATAATACTAAACTGAAGTGGCTACAATATAGATTTAATCATTGTATTATTGCTACAAATTACTTTCTTTCAAAAATAAATATGTTTTGGTAATTTTAAAATTTTGTAATTATTGCAATTTTTCATTTAGCAAAATTAACTGATGACTAATGAATTATTCGACCCTTTACTCTTGAATTATGAAGAATAGAAAGAAAACTGATTAGTTATGCACGGATGATCGGTGACGGATGACTGATGACGTACGGATGACTGATGACGTAATTTTATTCAGTGATACAGCTAAATTAAAAAATAATCGGCGAAACGAATCTCACAGATATGGAAATTACTGGAATAAATCACTTATAGGTGGTATTTTTGGAGATAGTATTCACATTTAACATTCAAAATTATATTAATCAGATATTATTTTACCAAAAATTTATTTAAGTCTATATCGCAAACATTCAAATTATTTCAAAACGCTTCAAATATTGAAATTATTGGAATAAATAATTTCTAGATGGTATTTTTGGAGATTATGTTGTCTTTTCATATTTGAAATTCCATTAATCAGATATTATTTTACCAAAAATTGACTAAAAGTTTATATTGCAAACATTCAATTCATTTCGAAACACTTCAAATATAGATATTATTGGAATAAATTACTTCTAGTTGGTATTTTTGGAGATAATATTCACATTTAACATTCAAAATTCTTTTAATCAGATATTATTTTACTAAAAAAATGACTAAAAATTTATATCGCACACATTTAAAATCATTTTGAAACACTTGAAATATAGATATTATTGGAATAAATCACTTCTAGATGGTATTTTTTGGAGATTGTGTTCTCATTTCACATTCAAAATTCTATTAATTAGATATTATTTTACCAAAAATGTATTAAAGGTTTATATCGCAAACATCCAAATCATTTCAAAACACTTCAAATATTGAAATTATTGGAATAAATCATTTCTAGATGGTATATTTGAAGATTGTGTTTTCATTTCACATTCATGATCTCTTAATGAGTTATCAAAACATTCAAATTATTTCGAAATACTTCAAATATTGAAATTATTCATATTAATCATTTCTGGATGTTATTTCTGAAGATTGTGTTCTGATTTAACATTCAAAATTTATTAATCACATATTATTTTACCAAAAATTGACTTCAGGTTTTTATCGCAAACGTTCAAATCATTTAAAAAAACTTCAAATATTGAAATTGATGGAATAAATCACTTTTAGATTGGTTATTCATTTTTGAATAGTGTGTTCCCATTTCACATTCATGATCTCTTAATGAGATTTTATTTTACCAAAAAGTGACTAAAAGTTTATATCATGCACATTCAAATAATTTTGAAACACTTCAAATATTGAAATTATTGGACTTAATCAGTTCTAGATGGTATTTTTGAAGATTGTGTTGTCATTTCACATTTAAAATTTTATTAATCAGGTATTATTCTACCAAAAATTTTCTAAAAGTTTATATTGCAAACATTCAACTTCAAATATGGATGTTATTGGAATGAATTACTTCTCGTTGGTATTTTTGGAGATAGTATAAACAATTGCAATAATAAACATTTACATCATTTCGAAACACTTCAAATATTAAACATTATTGGTATTGATCATTTTTAAATGGTTTTTCTGAAGATTGTGTTCTCATTTCGCGTTCAAAATTATTTGAATCAGATATTATTTTACCAAAAATTGACTAAAAGTTTATACCATAAACATTCCAATCATTTTGAAACACTTCAAATATTGACATTATTGGACTTAATCAGTTCTAGGTGGTATTTTTGAAGATTCTGTTCTCATTTCACATTCAAAAGTCTATAAATCGGATATTCCTTTACCAAAAATTTACCAAAAGGTTATATCGTAAACATTCAAATCATTTCGAAACACTTCAAATGTGGAAATTCTTGAAACAAATAACTTTTAGGTGGTATTTTTGGAGATTGCATTGCCATTTCACATTCAAAAGTTCCATTAAACAGATGTTATAGTTTACCAAATTGACTAAAAGTTTATATTGCAAACATTCAAAACACTTCAGATGTGAAAATTATTGGAATAAATCACTTCTAGATGGTATTTTTTGAGATTGCATACATATTTCACACTCAAAATTATGTTAATCAGATACTATTCTGCCAAGAACAAAACAACGGCAGTAGAATACCGAAGGAACAAAGCACAAAATTATACAAATCAAAGTCCAGATACAAGGCAAAAGCAAGAACACCAAAAGACGGAAGACCAAAGACAACACATGACCACAAAACACACAAACATTACATATACAACACAAAAAACTAAAGCCCTAACAGTGTGAACTCTCAAAAACAAGAGTGACATCAGGTGTTCCGGAAGGGTAAGCATGTCCTGCTCTGTGCACAGCACCCGTCACACTGTCAATGGGTCAATCCAGGGTAAAGTAAAAACCGGTAATGTCAAATCCGGGAAGACGCCAATCTAGCCGAAAATGTCAGTTTTTATTTGTGACACTGACATTTCATATCTATCTATGATGTCGTGGTCACGGCCATATAATTTCTGAAATAATGAAAACTTCATATCGTAAACATTCAAATTATTTCGGAACACTTTAAATATAGAATTTATTGGAACGAATCATTACTGGACGGTATTTTCAGAGATTTTGTTGACATTTCATATTCAAAAGTCTGACTATCTAAACTCATAAGAAGTTTATATCAGAAACAAGCTAAACTTTTGGAAGAACTTAAAATTTGATACATAAATTTTGAGTATTCACCGACTGTATAAGTCGCAGTTTACAATAAACATTCAGCAACTGCATGTACCAGTATTTTGTCGAATATTCAATTCTTTTTGAAACATTCTCTGTAGAGGAATCGTTAAAATAAAATAATATAGTGTTTTTGATAGTAAACCAGAGGCTCCCAGGAGCCTGTATCGCTCACCTGGCTTTCAATTACCTTAATCAAGGAAACATTGTAAGTTATACATTTGGTCTTCAGTTTCTAAAACTTGTGCAGCGTCAACACCTCCAATATCTTGAACTGTTTTTAAAGTCTGATCATGTTTTACTATATTTCTTTGTTGGGCTTTTTTTGACAGAAAACATTCTTCCTAAGGACCACTTTCGACACAAGTTTTGAAGTCGAGACGTCATTTTGTAAATAACAGTCAACAAACAATTTTCAACATCGGTTTTGAAGTCGCAACATCAATATCTATTTGGAAATCGAATTTCATTGAAATCGGAAAATGCTGAATTTTCACGCCTTTTTTGGCGGCCATTTTAAAAATGGCGGTCAACGAACAATTTTTAACATCAGTTTGGAAGTTGCAACATCAAGACCAATTTGGAAACCAAATGTGATTGAACTCAGACAATGTTGAATTTTCCCGCCTTATTTGGCGGCCATTTTGAAAATGGTGGTCAACGTACAATTTTCAACACCGGTTTTGAAGTCGCAACATCAATAAACGGAGTCTATTTGGTTTAGAAAAAGTCTATTTTGTTTCAGAATGGGTTTTTTCCGCGATTTTCATCGTAGAAAATTCACTAAAAGTTTAGCGGACTAAATTTTTAGCAACTAAAATCCAGGAAAAGCTCATTCTGAAACAAAATAGACTTTTTCTAAACCAAATAGACTCCGTTA
>MJUU01034741.1:3570-44600 GCA_002080025.1 Modiolus philippinarum
GTTGTTACAATTCAAGTAATCTTTTATCGTTGATACTTTTATATTTAGTTCATTTTGTCTCCAGTGCCAATTTGTTTTCATATGTTGTGTCACTTCATGTTGATGTGCAGTCTTTTTTATTTGTATTTGTTGTTCATATCATTGTATTTTGCTATTTTAAGTTCATAGTTATGGATAACGTTATGTTCATATCAATGTCATTGATGTTTTGTGTCAGTTCATAATTGACGTTTTATATTTTCAATGAATTATCCATCAGTATGGTTAGGGTAACAGATCTGATAAAGGTAAGGGTTATACATAAGGGTTAGGGTTACTGTCATGTATTTAGATTAGGGTTATGACGATTGCTATATACATCAGTGGTAATGTTACTGTTATAGGGTTAGAGTTAATGTTTGAAGTGAAGGTTAGGGTTACTGTTATATACATTAAGGTTATGGTTACTGTTATATTCAATAGCGTTAGGGTTATATACGTAAAGGTTAGTGTTATACATAAGGGTTAGTGTTATTACATAAGTGTTAGGGTTAGGTAATAGATAGGGATAGGGTTATGCATAAGGGTTAATGTTATAAACATTAGGGTTAGGGTTACTGTTATATGTATTAGGGTTATTGTTATATACATAAGGGTTACGGTTACTGTTATATGTATGAGGATTAGGGTTGTATACATAAGGGTTACTGTTATTTGTATTAGGGTTAGGGTTAAATTCAATGAAAGTTGGGGTTAAGTAGTTCAGGTCAGATACATGTGGTTGGACTTTTAATAATAAGCCAAATAAAAATAACATTCAAAAACTTAAAATGAAAAAAAAATAACAAATAAATAAATATAATAATAATGAAAAATAATAGATAAAATTAATAAATATAATAAATACAATAATAATAATATAATAATAATAATAATAATTAAATATTAATGATAAAATAATATTAAAAATAATAATGAAATAATAAGAATAATAATAAAAGAATAATAAGAATAAAAAATAATAATAAATTAAAAATGAAATAAAAAAAATAATAATAAAAGTAGTAATAAACATAATTAATAAAGAAATATTTGAATAAAAAAATTATAAATAAAATAAATGAATATGATACATATAGGTTATGATAATAAATAAATATATAATAAAAATAATTATAAAGTTAGTTAAGAAACGAATGAAATAAATTAAAAATGATTTACATTAAATTAATAAAAATAATAATAAATAAAATAAATAATTAATAATATAAATAAATTAAATAAAGAAAATCAAACCAATAACTGAATAATAATTAATAAATATTGTTAAAGATAATAATAATAATAATAATAATATTAAAAAAAATAATGATAAAAAAATATTAAAAAGAATAATGAAATAATAACATTAAAAATGAATTTATAATAAAAAGTTAATAAAATAAAAATAAAAATAAAAATAAAATATAATACAATAAGTAAAACACTTATAGAAATAATAAATAGATAATGAATAAATAAATAAAAATAATAAAAGTATTAATAAGATAATAAATAATATAAATAATTAATATTATAAATAGATTAAATAATAATTGAATAATAAATAATAAAAGAAATAAGATGATATTATAAATAAATATAATAATAATGAAAAATAATTTAAAAAATACAAATGTATAATGAAATAGAATAAATTATAGAATAATAAAATAAAAAAAACGATAAATAATAATAAAAAATAAAAGTTGTCATAGCAACTTAGGTTAGAGTAACATAAAAGAGAGATCAAAACATCAACAACAAAAAATTAAACAAACAAACAAAAGAAAAAATAAAAGTTGCCAAAGCAACTTAGGTTAGGGTTAGAGGTTGGATAAAGGAATAATAGCATTAATAAAAGCAGAAGTCACTAAAAAAAGATAGTTAGAGTTGTTCATGAACAAAAGACAACAAAATCAAGACACGGATGTATAAGAATTGAGAGAACACAACATATATAATATATAATACAAAATGTCTAGGGTTAGAGTGGAAACTAAGAACAAAGGATTAAAGTATGACTTAGAGAGCATGACATATAAAACACAATGACCAGGGTCAAAATAAAGGTTAAGGTTAGGTGGGTTAGGGTAAGCCATGAACAAAGACAACAGTACTGATCTAACAACAGAAAAGTTAGGGTTAGTACAAGGATAAGTGCAAGGTTAAAGGTTAGGATAAAGACGAGACCAGTGGACATGGACAGAAGTAGGGCGAGACCAAAGTAGAAGGTAAAGTAGAAGGCGAGACCAAAGAAAGTACCTTGAATAGAGGTAGGGTGAGACCAATGACAACAATATGGACTAGTGAAGTCAAAGGCGAGGTACTCAAGACGAGGCCAAAGGTCAAAGGTCAACACTATAACAAAAAGGTTCAGTCACTGGAGACAATGGTTAAGGTGTAGTAAAAAATAGATTAGGGTTAGGGTAAAAGCAAGGTCAAAGCTGGGATAAAGACGGGACCAGTAGGCAAAATCAATGACAACACCTAGGGGACCAGGCCAAAGGTCAATGACACACTTAGCACCTCGTCAATAACGATTGAAGCTCCCTCTATAGGGGTCAAAGGTCAAATACCCAAACTAATTTGCATATTTTGAGGAAAATTAGAGGAAAATGAAAATATTTTACAAAGAATGCACTATGGGGCTCCTCGCCAATTTTAGTTTGAGGTAACCCGTTCTACTACTTATATCTTTTCTCAGCATGGTACGGGAACCAGTCTTGATAACAAAGGGAGAAGCTTTTTAGAGATCAAAAGTCGCCATTAAGTTATTTGCTGTCATTGAGATAACTTTAGAATGCCTTGTTGTAAAAAGATGAGTGTGATTTTTGTCTGACCCGCGACGAAAGGTCCAGAAAGCCAGACGTACGCGTACATGATATTGTCTTAGTTAGCACACGACAGTCTACTACTAGTATATGGCTTTTATCTATGACCTCAATTTCACAGTCCAGTGAGCACGTTCTTTTTTATGATAAGGTCAGTTTCTCAGTAACTTTAAGTGGCATGTCCATGATATTTGGTTTATGAGTTGGTCTTGGGATGTACATGACAGTCTATCATATGGCTTTTGTCCTTGTCCTCGCTTTCACGGTCTAGTGAGCGTGTTAAGTTTTTATGATTAGGTCTGTTTCTCAGTTCCTATAAGTAGTAGGTCAATGATATCTTGTATATATGTTGGTCTTAGGTAGTACATGACAATCTGCTATATGGCTTTTGTCTGTAACCTCAGTTTCACCGTCCAGCGAGACTGTTAAGATTTCTGATTTGTTCAGTTTCTCAGTAACTATTAGAGGTAGGTCAATTATATTTCATATATGGGTTGGTCTTTGGTAGTACATGACAGTCTGTCAAAGGGCTTTTGTCCTTGACCTCAAACTCATAGTCCTGTGAGCATGTTAAGTTTTTGTGTGTAATTCAGATTCTCAGTACTATAAATATTAGGTCAATGATATTTTGTTTGCGGGTTGTTCTTGGCTAGATTTGACAGTCTACCGAATAGACTTTTACTAATGACCTCAATTTGTGGTCTAGTGAACATTTCAAGTTTTAGTTGAGTTTTAGCAATACCTCTATGGTAGGTCAATGAAATTTTGTATGTGGGCTGGTTTTGTGCAGTGTATGACAGTCTGCTATATGTTTTTAGTTGAGACCTTAATTTCATGGTCTAGTGTACATGTTCAGTTTCTCGGTATCTATTAGTTGGAGGTCAATGATATTTTGTAAGAACGTTGGTCTCAGGTAGTACATGAAAGTTTGTTAAATGATCTATGTCTCTTTAATTCTGGCCCCATGTTTGGTTTCTTGATATATACTAGTGATAGGTCGATGATATTTTGTATTCTGTTTGGTCTTGGGTAGAACATTGCAGTCTGTTATATGGCTATTGCCAGTGACCCAAATTTGATAGTCTACTGAGCATGTTAAGTTATTTGATTGAGGCATTTTGTTTGTTACATTATTTTAGTGGCCAAGCAGGGACGGGCGAGATATCTATTAGGGTCTACACTTGTTTTGACATTACCAAGGTTATTATCAGTCTGAAATACGGTGGTATTTAAACAATAGAATATTAACTCTCCTTTGGAAAAGATAGGAATAAATTATTATTTCTTACGGTTGATATATGCAACTGTTCTGGTGATGAAATCAGATAAAAAAATTTTGCCTAATACTTTGTTGGCCATGCCTTATGTCTTAAGTCCCTTTTTGAAATCATAAATTTCACAGTATAATGGTGAATGTTTCACATTTTAAAACTAACCAAGTCAATTTTTCATTGTTTTGTAATTTATAAAAGCGTTGTTCCATTGCTTGGTTCTACTGTTTATTTGTACAGACTTTGTCTTTGTCTCATGGCTTTGTCTCATGTGCATTTTCGCCATATTTTTTCATTGTTTATGCTTTTGTACAATCTCATAGTATTTAAAAGGAAGCACTTACAATGGCCGAACATTACAAACACATGCCACAATCAACCAGGGTACTACACAAGAAACAGTGACGGATCCAGACTTTTTGCTAAGGAGGGGCCCGACCCATAATTTTTCAAAGAGGGGGGCCTGGAGCCCAATTTTCCGAAAAACCCCTACGAGTTTTAAAAATATCCCAACCTAAGAGGGGGCCCGGGCCACCCACCCCTCCCTAAATCCGCAACTGAGAAAAACAATAAAATGACAAAAGAGAAACATAGAGATAACGATAGAACTCGGGATAGCCACACTTGGAACCGGCACTAGCAACAGCTAGCGGTAGGGTTAAACCGGTTTATGGGTACCCAAACCTCCCCTTTCTCTATCCCGTTTCCCTAAAGTATAATAAACATACAAATAAAACCCAATACAGGTAGACCACTAACTCCAAGACCACAATCTTGAAAAGGAAAGAATAAGACAAAACGTAATTTAGAAAGATGGGTCAAGAAGTGCTCGCCGCTAAACTGCCGGCTAGCTCAAGGAGCCTAGTCTGCTGGTAAACACTGTCGCACTACGGAATAATAATCAAATTCAAAACTTCCGAAGGGTTTGGTAAAGAATCATAGGGGATTTCAGTAGACATCCGCAGTATCAGTAATCCCAATAGTGACCGTTACATCTTATCGTCAAAGCACAACGATTTTATACATATCTTTTAACAAATAAAAACGAGTTATCAAGGATAACTCATTTATACCAGGACGGCAAATTTAATTCCACTTGGTCTTTATCCTAAAAAAGGTGCTAGTACTTTTCGAATGATTCAACGTTTGTCATTTCCTGCTGGAGACTCCATAAATGATTATGTATCTAAAGAATTTGCTTCTGTTCAGTACACTCGAATATCAGATGCCATTGCGGGTATCATAGAATTTAAGCAACCTTGTTACTTGTCAAAAACAGATATTGCTGCGGTCAAGGAAGTGGCAAAACTTTTATCGTAATGCAGTCAAGATTAACACCACAAGCTTACACAATGTGTAAGATTCATCGATGTCAAATGTCTACATTGTAGATATATCAGACATGAAAACCTGACGTTGTCTTTACACGACGGCGAAAGAGCTTGGGGTGTAAATCTTAATTTCGGTAAATTGAAAGTTTTGCCACTTGCTTGACCGCAGCAAATATATCCATGGGATATAGGAATTTACCATTAAGGCCAGAAAAATATCACTTGTTTGGTTTTCAGTGGGATAATCTCTTTTATTTTGATAAATGTTTACCCATGGGTTGCTCTTCAGCCTGCCAGATATTCGAGAGATTTGGTACTAGCTTGCACTGGATTGGAGAGAAGTATATGCCAAAAGGAAAAATGTTTCATATCTTAGATGGTTTTTTAATTGTATCCCCTTCTGTCGAATTGGGCGAGCAATACTTGAAAGCTTTTCTGGCAATTTGTGAAGAAATAGGCCTTCCTATGGCACCTGATAAAACCTTGGGTCCAGTTACATGTTTGACATTTCTGGGAATAGAGTTTGACACAGAAAAACAAGAAGCCCGTCTGCCAAAAGAAAAATTAGAAAGGTCATTATCTATGATCAATGAATTTTTAACAAGAAAAAAGGTCACTCTTAAAGAAATTCAGTCATTGCGTGGTTTACTGAACTTTGCTTGTTCTGTGATAATACCAGGCAGGGCTGTTTGATTTGACACGAGGCCTACGAAAACCACACCATCGTGTTAGATTACAAAAAGGATGCAAGGATGATCTTAAAATGTGGAAAAGGTTTTTGGAAAATTTTAATGGTTAATGTTTTTTCATTGATCAGTTGTGGATATCGAGCGACAAGTTGCAACTTTACACAGATGCATCCGGAAATTTAGGCTATGGCGCTGTTTTTGTGTCCAGCTGGTTTATGGTCATTGGAATGTTGAATGGCTTAGTTATGACATTATGCTTAAAGAATTATATCCGATTGTATTGTCTATTGAGGTTTGGGGTCATAGAATGGCTAACAGATCTATTTTATTTAATTGTGATAATGAGGCACTTGTTTATGTATTTAATAAGCAGTCCAGTTTGGAGCCTAAGGTTATGATATTAATCCGCAAGTAAGTTTTATTGACTCCCCAGCATAATATACTTTTTAAGGCTAGTCACTTGCCGGGTAAAGCAAATATTTTAAGTGATTCTCTTTCCCGATTACAGATTGCCAAATTCAAAGCCATGAAACCAGACGCTATGAGCCACCCAACAGTTACTCCAGCTCTAATGTCATTGATGGTTTGAAAAACACAGTAGGGGAATTGGTAAGAGGTTCAACCAGAAAAATGTATGATATTTATTTCATTTTGTGAACTATACTTGTCTGCTGAAGATGGAAAGCTACCAGTATCTATAAACTCATTATCTTTGTTTCTTACATCACTATATTCTAAGGGCTTTGCCCCAATCCTGTTTGTTCTTACAATTCAGCTATTAGTTACAAACATAAATAATGTCGAGGACCCCGAAACTTCCTTCTTTATATCAAAATTGTTAAATGGGGCAAAAAAGAAAAGGAATCAAATTGACAGTCGCTTACCAATAACAAAATCCATCTTACACAGATTAGTCTTGGCATTGGATCATACATGCAGTAACATATACTACATAGCTCTATATAAAAGCATGTTTGTTGTTGCGTTTTATGCCTTTCTAAGAGTAGGGGAAATGACAAGCGACTCAAGTGGTGCCTTAGGTTTTCAGATGTTTCAATGAGCTCTGACAGTTTTATCATTAATTTTAGGTCTTTTAAACATTCGACACCAGGACAAAAATGTAAGGTGGGCATTAAAAAACAAATGCTGCCACAATATTGCCCGTTTCTGAAATTACAAAGTTATTTAAATTTCCGGGGAACACAGCCGGGTTATCTTTTTATGCATCAAAATAACATAACCAATATCTAGGTCTCAATTTGTCACAAATCTTACTTACATCGGACTATCTCCAATGATATATAAGGGTCACAGTTTCCGCATGTGTGCAGCAACATTAGCCTTGCAGGAGAGAAAGTCTGAAACACAGATCAGAGCTCTTGGTAGATGGCGTTCAAATGCCTTTTTCAAATATTTAAGGCCAGAATTACAATTCTCCTAGATTAAATGGCTTTGCTTGTACTTGAACGTTTGGGATTAGCTTAATATTGCAGGTACACATACGTTAACGCCATTATTTACTATACATCACCCCATGACATATATATATATATATGATTATCAACTGGTTAAAAGTTTGTATTGGTGAGCAGGAGCAGCCATTGTATTGTATTTTATTTATGAGTATATGCACATAAGTATGTATAGTTTACTTAACAATGACATTTGGGATAAACATTCAGCATCTGAACTAAGATACAATTGGATGACGAGCAGGAGTAGTCATCACTTCTTATGTAAATATTGTTCTATCATTCACTTATGTTCTGTACAATTATGAAGAAAAAATTTTTGACCAACAGAGGTACTCTCACTTGAATATGTAATATTGGTTAAACGTTGAGTCGAATATGCTTAAGTGTCATGTGGTGGAGGGAACTTAATCATGTTAATAGGTATTACTTTTTGTCAGGGCTGGACGCAAGATTCCGCATGTAGCTTCGAGTGGGGAGATCATTAATAAGGCTTGAACACAAGGCTGCCTGTCATTAATGATCAGAGGAAAATTTTAGGACCCAACCTTCGCCTTTTGTTCAATAAAGCTAGAATAAAGAAAATATTGTTTTATTAGAACAAAATAAATTCCGGTCACAAAATTGTGGCGCAAATTTTCCAACTTGATAGTTTGTCTGAATTAGTATGTTACATTTAGAATATCAAGGATAACAGAGCTTGCTGCATGTGCGATAAGATTGTGGTATGGGTTGGCGTCGGCTATTCTCAGTTATAAGAGGGTGTGGTGGTTTAATGGTTAAAAGGTGGTTTGATGATCAAAAAGGATGGGGGCCAATTCTTCTGCTATATCGTGATACCTACATAACTGGTTTCTATGGTTTATGTCGTCATGAGTATAAAACACTGCTCTTATCATCTTTTGCAATATCATAACCTTTGGCTCAAGTCAAGCAAAAAGCGAAGTGGATCATGGATTGTTTGTTTGACACAACTAATTCGTCAATAGGTTTCTCTAGCATACTACATTTATCCAATTTCGACTCCTCCAGTTGATGTTGACTCGACTCAAAATGCTCAACTATCAATAAATGCATCATTATTTCAAAAATGGTAAAGGAAAATAGATACAGAAGAAAAAAAACAGAAACTTCTGTCCATGTGACGATTATTCAAAGGCATTCTAAGACAGGATTTTTTGCATTCATTTTGAATTTGTGTCAGTCAAACCTTTTATCTGTTGTGAATTATTGTAAAGTCAGTTTCAAAATTTGGCATCAGTTTTACTGGTCATTTGAGATAAGATTAAACTTTACATCCAAATTTACCAAAATGTCACGAAGTATACTTAGTCTAGTCGTTCAAATTGTTTTACTTTATTTCTTGAATACCTCAGGTAAGTATGTAATCGTATTCATTTAATCAAAAATAAGTTTGATGAAAGTTCAAAAATACAGTTGTTAATGTTAGGGCGACGTTAGGAACTCGCCTGAATGTAAGACTCTATAAACTAATACGTGTAGTATCTCCTTTTCAGTATAGATAATTGGGCAATACTTGTCATATTTATAAGAGGGAGAAACAATTACGTCGACTGCATGATGTCTCTTTACTGGAGATGCAATTAAATTATTTCCTAAACTATAAAAGGGGTGAAAATGAACAGATTGAAAACATAAATATAATCCCTTACAACACCGTAAACAGTAAGCAGTGGAACAAAAGTTGGCACGATATAACTCATCATTATCAAGCTTCGCCTGATTTTCATCCATGATGAGATAATAAAAAATTAAAATTCTCGTTGAACATGGTGATATAGAATGCAACTCTTTATTTCAAAGCTTTTCATTTAAAAAGAAATCCGAATATTCACAACTCTCACACTTTGTAAATTGTAAATTTTCAAAGCTTTTTAAATCGTTTCAAATTTTAGAATGAAAATATTCTTAAATGAAGTAATATAAGTTGATGGTTAACTTTTGTTAGTAAAATGAGAACCGAACCTTCAGTCTATAAACGAATAATCCAAAGACAATGGTACTATCGGAAAAATTAAGAAACAAAGACATAACATGAGTATGAAACAGAAAAAAAATGAAAACACACACAAACACTAAGATAAACAACACGGACCCAGTACAAAACCTCAGGAACACCGGTAAAGTAAGCATCTCCTGCTTCTTATAAGACACCCGCCGCGTTGAACATGTCAATTCCGGTAGTTAAGTCAAATCCGGTAAAGGGAAACATCTTTAGCTGTAAAGGGAAAGATCTGTGTCATCTGTTATCATCTGGGAAACATATATCCTATATATGTCCATAAGATGGTGATGTCGACCGTAAACATTTGTAGTGACGACTTCAAGTTATAGGTATCATACCCTTGTTTAAGTAGCCCATTTCTTATCAACCGAGCTCTATCAATTTAGTCACTGTATCGACCACAGGTCCTTGAGTAGCAAATGAGTTGGGAGATGTAAACTCTATATGCTGGCGCTGTTGGAATGTTGATACAAAGAAACCACTGTAAAAGTGAAGTCATCGCTCTTGTCATATAGCCTAGTTTGTAGTGTACCTCTGTTGTCTATTTCAAGATGAAGGCCAAAGAATGAGGCTGATGTGGAAGTGTCTGTAGTTTCCTTAATTTCGAGCTCTTTTGGATAGATAAGATTAAGAAAATTACCAAAGCGACCGATTTTCATTCCAATTGCCGATAAAAACATTGAAAAAATTACCATATTAATCTTGCATTTACTTCAGTTTATTTTGAATAAAAGTGACAACAAAAGTCCGAAGCGGTTAGAGGAAGACAGTAAGGAAAATCGATAAGACATACAATTCCAGGAGTACAAAACCAAACACTCTATTTTATGAAAGCCGCCATATTATGAAATAAATGAAATAGTTTAAATATGATTTCATAAATGAATGAAAAATTAGATTTAAATATAAGTATAAGGTGAATAGCTGTTAAGGACCGTCTAGGTTACTCATTTGTTTACACCAAATTAATTTTTGAAGAAATAAAAAATAATATAAAAGGGCATATTAGTCAATTAATTTGCGACGAAACTTCAGAATCTGAAAGGTCAATTTCAGTGTTAGTCAATTAAAAACACAAGAAACCTAAAAATGGGTAACACAATATTACTCTAGACAAAACTAAATAGCGTATTTTCTTAAAATAGAAGCAAAGAAAACTTTCGCGGAAAAACTTTCATTCAAAGTTAGTAAAAATGCAGGTAACCTTTTACTTCAACCAAGAAGAGTATTAAGGTAATGATTCCATTAAAACAAATATTTCCCCAAGGTAAAATGGTTCAAATGGCGAGTAAATGATTTTGATGCGAGGCTTTACCCCACCCCCTCCCCATATGACGGAAAGTACTTGTAAACAGAATCCTTAAACTTGAGAGTTTTAAAATTCCATTAAATTTATCATACTTTATATTCATGTTTTGCCTGACGCACGATATTAAAGGTATGTACAATCTATAACAGAGTCCAAACAGGTTAAAAGCATTACTCCTTTTCAGAGTCGTTGACATGCCCGACTCGTCAGAAACTGACACACCCTTATGATTGTGATACAGTTACAGAATGTGGATCGCATGAGGTAAGTATAGTAGATGACATATTTGTATACAGGGACTTTATAGAGTCCTAGAGTCCCTGTTGCATATAATAAAAGCAATATCAGAAAAGGAAGAAATAGCTTAGAAATCATTTTAAACGGACAAGCAAGTCCAGTCTCGGATCAACGTTCATATATCAAATTGACTTCTATCCTGTATCCCACCACAAAGTTCAAATCGACGTCCGTTCATGTTTTCCATGAGGCCCAATTTTTTTATCCATTTAACAATGGGTATAAAATGTACCACTTAAGGACCTAAAATGGTCAAACAATATTTAGCCACAGACACAATGATAAATGCCCTTGATAAATGTCAAGACAAGACAAGTTTAATACAACTTAGGCACAGTATATGTATGTGCTACAAGAGGTTTACAAACATGTTATAATACAATACTTAAATGCAACGACAGATAAAACAAATAAGAAAGTCAGTTGTATCATCAATTCGTGGTTTCAAAGCGGATACGGGAAATATTCATTTATGGACAAAACAAAAAGAAAGTTTGTATAATATGAAAATTTGTTCAACCTCTCCTTGTAAATGTTGATCCCTACAAGCGATCATTGAAAAGGGTTTCTGGACAAGGATTGTACAAATGATTGTTGATATAAAGCTTGTCCCGTACTAACTTTACCCTCTTCCCCTCCAGTTTTGCTCGTTTAAAAATTGGGTAAAGTGTTTTCCGCCGCCTTTCAATTTCTAACGTTCATTTACGCTGAAGAATTTCCCTTTTAGGTGGTATCCGTTTTTTAAGACTAATTCTAAATCTTTCCTGTAAATAAAATGTACCACTATTGGTTTAACTCCTGCTGGACCGGGATTACCAAATCTATGTACATTTTCGATTTCCATTTTTGGTTCTATTCCCATTTCTTTACATAAGAATTCTCTAACGATGTCCTCGCACTGTTCATTTTTCCAATATGGGAGTCCTGAACAAATCAAATTATTTGTCATAGAATAACATCTTACTTTCGTTACATAATCCTGTAGTTTCCTGATCTTTTAAGTTTCTTTTTCTTTGTTGTTTTTGCATGTTCGAAACTCGTCTTTGAATTTTTGTTCGGTCTTTTCGATGGATCGTTGAAGTTTTGAAGAAAAATGTTTCAATTCTTTTTCCCTTAAATTAAGGTCTTTGATCGATGATTCCATTATATTAAAACTTTTTGTTAATTTCTGGAGAGTATTATCTGACAAGTCAACATAAATATCTGACAAGTCGACATAATCATTTGACAAGTCGACATAGTTATCTGACAATGAGACATAATTATCTGACAAGTCGACATAATCTTCAGAGAAGTCGACATTAATATCTGGCAAGTCGACATAATTATATGGCAAGTCTACATAATTATTTGATAATTCAACATGCCTACTTGTCAGATAATGATGTTGACTTGCTAGATAATAATTTAGCGTGCTAGATGTTTGTCGACTTGCTAGATAATTATGTCGACTTGTCAGATAATTATGTCGACTTTCTACATAATCATGTCGACTTGTCAGATATTTATGTTGACTTTTGGATGACACACATTGGCATAAGCTGGTCTGTTGACCACATTATAAAATAATTTCCTATCCGACAAGTGAACATAACTATCTGACAAGTCAACATTATTATCTGACATGTTGACATAAATATCTGACAAGTCTTCTTAATCATCTGACAAGTAGGGACAGAAATATGCCACATAGTAAACAGTGCTATGCGTGCTTACAGGGTTGACGACGTAAAAATACGAATACAACATAACAATAGATAAATGAGCACAAATTAGTTATAAATAAGTCATAAGAAGTGTAAATGTTTCAATTGATACCTACAAAATATAAATTTTCCTCGATATAAATCATAAGAGCATTGTAGATTCATTTTCGAAGGCGGCTTTGGTTTGTGTATATTTTACAAAATCCCTGACAATTTCAGTGATTTTACAAAACCACTAAAATGGCCAGTGGTTTTACAAAATCCCCAATTATTTCAGGGATTTTACAAAATTTTACAAATTCATTGTAACATATAAACGGGTATGCGGTATTTGGCTTATGTACCTGCGACACTTGGCTTATGTAAATGAGGCTTTGGCTTATGTATCTAGAATAGTGAAAACCAAGTTCCGTCGCGGGGAAGTAGTTCACATTTTCATCTTCTCCTCTGAAACCACTAAAGCAAATTCAACCAAACTTTACAGGAATATTGTACTCAAGGTCTTTTGCAAAGATTGCTCATTTCGACCCGATCCAATAAAAAACATGACCGCCAGCGCGGAACTTAGGTTTAACATTGGAACCTATGGGAAAAATCACATTTTAGTCTTTTCCTCTGAAACGGCTGAAGCAAATTCAACAAAACTTTACAGGAATGATGTACTAGAGCTTCTTCAATAAGAATGGTCATTTTGTTCCGATCCGATAAAAAACATGGCCACCAGCACGGAACATAGTTTAACATTGGACCAAATGGGAAAATCACATTTTCATCTTCTCCTCTGAAACAGCTAAAGCAAATTCAACCAAACTTTACAGGAATGATGAATGGAAGGTCCTTTACCAAGATTGCTCATTTCGTTTCGATCCGTAAAAAACATGGCCACCAGCACGGAACATAATTCAACATTGGGAAAATCTTATTTCATCTTCGCCTCTGAAACGGCTGAAGCAAATTCAAACAAACTTTACAGGAATGATTAACTAAAGGTCCTTTATAAAGCTTGCTCATTTCGCTCCGATCTGATAAAAACATGGCCGCCAGCACGGAACATAGTTTAACATTGGACCCTATGGGAAAATCACATTTTCATCTTCTCCTTTAAAACCTCTAAAGCAAATTCAACCACACTTTACAGGAATGATGTACTAAAGGTCCTTAACAAAGATTGCTCATTCCGTTTTAATCAGATGAAAAACATGGCCACCAGCAAGGAACATAGTTTAAAATTGGACATTATGGAAAAATCACATTTTCATCTTCTCCCCTGAAACCGCTGTAGCAAATTTAATCCAACTTCATAGGACTGATGTTCTAAAGGTCCTTTACAAAGATTGCCCATTTTATTCTTATTTGACAAAAAACATGGCGGCCAGCACAGAATGTACGTTTTACTTTACGTTGGACTTTATGGGAAAATCACATTTTCATCATCTTCTCTGAAACTGTTGAAGCAAATTGTATTGGAATGATGAGTAGAAGGTCCTTTGCTCATTTCAATAGGACAAAAAATACAGGCGCTAAAGAGAACATAGCTAAACATTAGACCTCCATTGGTAAAAAAAACATCATTTTTGGTCATGCATGGCAGAGAAGTATTTCGTCAGGTGAGCGATACAGGCTCAGTCTGTGAGCCTCTAGTTTTATATTCTGGATAGAAAATTTTTAACTTGTATCAACAAAATATTTTTTTTTATTTTTTGGGCAGAAAGCCTCCTTCAGAATATTTTTTTTCTTCATTTTGGCAGCCAAAGAATTTCTTTTTTCACATAAAATCATCTTCAAAATATTTTCTGGAAATAACCATAGCCCACCCTTTCAAGTTAAAATGTCGGTTCCTTATATACACAGTCAGTGTGGATCAAAAGGTAAAACGGAAGCTGTGTGAGCAGTATTGTAGCTCAGACCTGTGCTATATGCACACTTTGTTTGGATCAAAAGGTAAAACAAAAGGCATATACAATTCATTTCTTCGAACATATAACTTGAGTTAATTTAAGGAGGTACGATAAGGCTAGTGTGCATCGACACTTTCATGCAGAATACACAATGTATAGTGCTATTTTATTTCATGTATAGTGCTATTTTAGAGGCTATATTGCAACAATTCAACCAAACAAAGAAAACCAAATGACTGTCCAACAACATATTTTACACATTTAATATACTTACTTCTCATGTGGGTAGGGATGATTTCAACATACAGATGATTTTGTTTGCAGAGGTTCCGAAGACGGGCGGACAGACATACTGCTATTCTTGCCCAAAAGGTAGACTGACGTCTGAAGACTGAAACACCATAGAGGTTTGTTCAGAGGATCAGGTTTGTATCAGTTAGTTCGACATCCAGTTGAAAGGGAGATGTTATACAATTATCAATATGTCTGATGACATGATGATTTGTCTCTCGAGGGTGACAATTTAAGATCTTTCGATACTGTTCCTGCAAGGCAAACAGTGGGAACAATGTTAAAAGGTTAACTGCTGTCATGCAAATATGCACTTCCAAATTGGCCTCGCTAAATGTTTTTTCTCTTGGAATAATATATCCTTGTATTAACCTCAATGGAAGTCATTAATTGTTTAATATAATACATAAAATATATGTTGTAAATCAAATGTCTAAGTGTTTAAAAATTAGTAAAATCTCTTTTTGGAATAATGACATTTTTTTATGCTATCTGAATTATTTATACTAAATCTTTAAAAAGTCAAACAATAAAGAGAATCAGAGACGTTTAACAGCATACCATTAAACGTGCTTTGGTGTTGACATGTCTTTTTCTACTGCAGGTTGTTTAACTAACATTCCAAAGGACAAGGTGCGATAAAGGGTTGATTTGGCCAAAGATTCCGGTGAATTTCTTTCATGTTCGTTTCAAAGTTGAGATCACATTTACAGAAAAAATACAAAAGTTATAACCAATGACGTCACAATTGGTAGAGTTTTGACGTCATGAAAACGCTATTTTTGAGCATTTTCATAGAAATATACCGAATTTGACAGATTTTCGAACAGTTTTCCTACCGGAAATATCGAGCACATTCAAGAACCAATTAGATAATTTACCGACTTATTATTACCGATGAATTGAACCTCTCATACAAATATTTTTGTGGTTCTTGCATGTGCTCTATGTTTCCTTCACAGAAAAAGTAATCAAAATTGGTCAAATTTGACATTTTTCGACAAAAATCTTCAATTTGTCCCTTCTTCTACACTAAAAAAAACTCAGTAATCATACAGTAATATTTGAGATTTGTTACTGTTTACTGAAAAGCCATACCCTTAGAACATTTCAATGAGAAAATTCTGTGAATTCCACCAAATTTATTTTTCAGGCCAAATAAGGCCCTTACCGCCCCTGCTCCTTTTTTCTGATTAAGATCTAGGCTAAAGGAAAACTGCTAATTAGTTTTGACTTACAACTGTTTTGTTGACGAAGAAGAATCAGCACATGCTTAGTCTACTGGTAACTTAGAAGAAGCGGGAGATGCTTACTCTATCGTTGCACCTGATCCCCCCAATGGTTTTAACTGGACCCTTGTTGTTCATCTCTCTGCGTGTCTCCAATTTTCTTTTCCTGCCGCACTTGTGTTCCAGTTAATACTCTTTCAAATTTTACAGATGAGTAATGTATAGGGACAAAAACTAATTCTGCTATATAAAGTTTGACACTGAGTTGTAAAACGAAAGAATAAAATGCAAAAGGGTCAGTTAACTGAATCCTTTGGAATTCACAATGCAGGCTAACAAGAGGTAGTTATATCAAATAAGTATCAAATAGTTTCTGGCATGAGATTGGGATAACTTTCGCGGTGAAAGAAATTTCGGAAGCGAGAAGAAAAAACGTAGAATTTCTCACAAGAGATAGCTATATCTATTAAAATAAAGTACCCGTTTCTGCCTTTAAATATAAGCAAAAACGTCTTGAAAAGTATGAAACAACGGCAGTAGAATACCGAAGGAACAAAGCACAAGATTACACAAATCAAAGTCCAGAGACAAGGCAAAAGCAAGGACACCAAAAGACGGAAGACCAAAGACACCACATGCCCATAAAACACACGAACATTACATATACAACACAATAAACTAACAGTGTGAACTCTCAATAAACAAGAGTGACATCAGGTGCCCCGGAAGGGTAAGCATGTCCTGCTCTGTGCACAGCACCCGTCACAGTGTCAGTGGGTCAATGCAGGGTAAAGTCAATACCGGTAATGTCAAATCAGGGAAGACGCAAATCTAGCTGAAAATGTCAGTTTTTATTTGTGAAGTGTGGATATTCGAATATACTTTTCATTACCGCTTCAGATATACTATGGCGCAGAGTCATAGTTACAAATTTTGTTTCTTCAAATTTCTGTGATTCTAATGCTGTTAAACCAACACGTGGATAAAGTATTCTCGACACTTCAGTGATTGAAATTCAATTATGACATCAAATATGTCTGCCGTCTTCCGAATTCTACCATTGTGACGTCATGAAAAAGGGCGACCATGCCTGATGACGTCACGTTCAAAGAACACATTTATTTCGGATCATCAGAATATATGAATCTAACACCAGTGAAAAGGCAAGATATATAGTTTCCATAACGAGAACTAGTTGATTATAAAATTTCTCACATCGAGTTAAATAAATTTTGCAAATGTTTGAAAGCGAGGCTTGCCGAGCAATTAAACATTTGAAAATTTATTTAACGAGATGTGAGAAATTTCATAATTAACGTGTTTAAGTTATGGAAACTGTTTCTCTAATGACTGGAGGAAACACACCGAGGATAGTATTCCGAATAAATTTGGCGGGAAATGTCTCTAGTGAGGAGAACAAATGTTTCCACACCGTTCAGGAAATGTGAAAACTGGATAGAAATTAGAGAACAAGAATTCTCTAATTTCCACCCTGTTTTCACGTTTTCTGAACAGTTGGAGAAATAAGTTTCTCCTCTCTAGAGATAATGTTGTTATCGGCAATTGATTGGACGCAATTCAATTATGACGTCAAATATGTTTGCCGTTTTTCGACTTTAAATTGTGACGTCATGAAAAAAGGCGACCATGCCTAATGACGACACTATGTAAGAACATATTTATCGCTGATCAACAGAAAAGGGGTTATTGTTTTTGTCCGAAATTTCCTTGAAATCATTAGAGAAAAAAAAATCCACAACCGAATCTCGTGCTCGCGAACCGACATTTCTACACTCTCGATAGTTAAATTTTTAAATATTTTAAACGCTCGGGAAGCTTCGCGTTTAAAAATTTGAAAATTTAACTATCTCTAGTATATATTGCTGCGGTCAAGGAAGTGGCAAAACTTTCAATTTACCGACATTAAGATTTACACCCACGCTCTCAACCTTTCATTGACTAGCCGTCGTGCAAAGCCAATATTGTATACATTTGTCAGGTTTTCACGTCTGATATATCTACAATGTAGACATTTCACATCGACGAATCTAACACATTGTGTAAGCTTGGGGTGTTAATCTTGACTTCATTAGATTAAAAGTTTTGCCACTTCCTTGACCGCAGCAATAAATGTCGTTTCTTATTCGATGCTGTACGATTTATTTAACACAAACCAAACTTGACATCCGTCGTTCCTAGGCGACGTCAATGACGTCAGAATACGTTGCTTGGTAATTTCTGTCTTGTACCAAGCAAAATGGGATTTGTTCTTTTTCAAAAGTAAGAAAACGGGTCATATTTTTGTTCAAAATCTCCTAGAAATCATATGAGAAATAACATCTACAACCGTATCTCGCGAGAAACGAAATTTCTACACTCTCGATAGTTAAATTTCCAAATATTTTAAACGCTCAGGAAGCCTCGCGTTTATGGATTCTATATTTCTTCCACAATAGTTTCCATTTCTCAGCACCTATGACGTCAGATTTGTTTGCTGTATTCCGACTTTTCCTTTGTGACGGCATACAAAAAGGCAACCATGCCTGATGACGTCACGCTCAAAGAACACATTTGTTTGTCAAGTATCGCCTTCAAATCATTCTAGAGAAACCATTTCCACATCTGTACCTCGAGAGATACATTTTCAACTCTAGTTAATTTCTTCAATATTCAAAATGCTTAGCAAGCATTACAATTTGAACATTTAACTATCTCAAGTTCAGAAAGGTCATATTGCACGCGATACAATTCTGGAATCTATATAACTCGAAAATCAACATTTGTGATTAGCCATTTACCCGAGGGAGATAAAATAGCATGCATCGATCTTCCATGAGTTATCTAACGTACGTCGCAGGGGATGAACATTGTTCCCAACAATAAAGTTAAAGGTCTTATTTTTTCTAGAAAAGTAGGCATGTCAGTAAGATCAATATTTTCAATGTTTTAGTTGTGTTCGATAAAGTTGACGACGAATAAATTTGGTGAAACAAGGTGGAAAACTGGTTGCAAGTCAAAATCGGTAAGAAATTTTCTCAGTAGGAAATAGTAATAGTATATAAATGCAATTTTAAATGTAAAAAAAGCGTCAAATTCGACCAATTCTTTTGCTTGATAACGATTTGTTTACATATGCACCAAGACACGTGATAATTGTTCAGCAGCACTTGAATACTTGGATAAGTGTTCTGTTGCGTTTGTTATAATAACAGTAAATGGGGAAATATAAATTAAAAAAGGGGATCAACTTGCTGTTGCTTTTAAAATAACTTATATTGAAATTATCAAATGTTTTCTGATGATTGTATAGGGGAAACGGGTATTTTAATGTTATCTTTTAAACCACTCAATAGATTTTTTTCTCTTTTACGCCAGGGTTAGCCCTTTTGACAATTTTCAAAAGATATAAAGAAAAATTGATGTCACCGACTTTGTTTCCGAACAATTTGTAAAATATAAATTTTAGTAGTGATATTATTGTAAAATAGTTTTGTCAGATTATCTCCCATTTGAAAATATCCGTTTCTAAATCATTTAACTTTTAATTAAACATACCACATCTACTTTCAACATATGTGTTGATGTAGCAGATGTTGACCTGGCCTTTTATTATCAGTAAATTAATATTTAAGTGTTTCAGCAGAAATAAAGATATATTCATATATAAAAAGCAGATGATACCAAGTAGGGCATTAATTTCAAATTCAAAATGGCGAAAAACTAAAAGTTTCGCAAAAATTGCAGCCTTACAATTGTTGTTTAACTGTTGTCATTTATTTCTCACAGTAAATCAATAATTCCATGCTAATGTACTCACAATCATAGTTCAACTAGATACAGATAAAACTTTCGACTGAAACATAAACTTTACGCTTTAGCGATAAAAAGGTACAATTGTTCAAAGAAATGGTAACAATTTCCGGCAATCAAAACACAAAACTAAAGTAAAGCTAACTATTCGTTTCAGAAATGTGACCTCTGATCTTTGTAATCGAAAATGTAACATTACAGTTATGCCAACAACGACCCAGACCGCCATACAAAGTTCAACGCAAATATCAACAACGATTCAGACAACCATACAACATTCAACGCTAAACGCATATGCTGCAAGTGAGTTTGTACATATCAACATGTTTTTCTCATATTTCGTGTTTTTATTAGTTCTTCTGGCCTAAAAGGCTATGTGAGCGTTTTCCATCACTTTGTGTCTATCGTTAACAGTGTATGCAATGTGAAAATTGTGTTCGATTAGTCTGAAGACCTAACAACATGGTCGCTGTCACTAAATATAGAATCTGGGGCTAAATTAATCAAAACCGTTACAGGTATTTACAATCTTACAGCGTAAAATTGGTTAGTGTCGCAAAATCTACCAACTCGGCAATTTTGAAGAAAATCCTAATTTTGTATTGGAGTTTTTTCCCCCTTTCCGTAAAAATTTATCAAAATTTGATATTACTCATTTTTTATTAGAAAGACTATAACAGATAGAGAGCATATTAGAATTTACCCACCTGAACATTTTGAGGAAAATCTAAATATCCATATAGGAGTTATTGCCCTTAACTTGCCAAATTTTTGTAAATTTGAATATTTCGTCTTATTTTTCAAAAACGCTTTGAGAAAGAGGTGGAGTTTGAATAGCAACAGTGTTCATCTTATCAAGATCTATAATTTCTATATATGTTTGGCGGGTCCTAATCTCATCTAAGATGGCCGCCACCGGGGAACATAGTAAACGATAGGAGCCTATTGGAAAATCTTGTAAATTGTTCATTTAATATCTTGAAACTGTTTTATTCGTCAAGTTGATTTTAACTGTGCATGGTAACACGATGGTCAGAAAACAAATGAATGATTTTAGTACCGATCATAAATCCAAGATGACCGCCACTGCAGAATTTAGTTCAACAATGGACCCTATAGAAAATGTGATAAATTGCAATTCTTGAAAACCATTTCATATATGTAGTCGATATTTACTGAACATGGTAACATGCTAGCTCTTAAACAAATGTATGATTTTAGTACCGATCTGAAGTCCAAGATAGTCGCCAAAGAATATCTTAGTTAAATATAGGACCTTATGGGAAAATGTTGTAAATTTTTAATTCTTGAAAACCCTTTCAAGCATCAAGTTGATTTTAACTGTGCATGGTAACACGATGGTCAGAAAACAAATGAATGATTTTAGTACCGATCATAAATCCAAGATGACCGCCACTGCAGAATTTAGTTCAACAATGGACCCTATGGAAAATGTGATAAATTGCAATTCTTGAAAACCATTTCATATATGTAGTCGATATTTACTGAACATGGTAACATGCTAGCTCTTAAACAAATGTATGATTTTAGTACCGATCTGAAGTCCAAGATAGCCGCCAAAGAATATCTTAGTTAAATATAGGACCTTATGGGAAAATGTTGTAAATTGTTAATTCTTGAAAATCCTTTCAAGCATCAAGTTGATTTTAACTGTGCATGGTAAGTTAACATGATGGTCAGTAAACAAATGAATGATTTTAGTACCAGATCATAAATCCAAGATGGCAGCCACTGTAGATCTAAGTTTTAACATGTGACCCAGTGGGAAAATGTTGTAAATTGTTAATTCTTTAAAACCGTTTCATTCATGAAGTTGATATTAAAGTAAGTGAGAACCGAACCGTCAATCCAAAATGAATAATCCAAGGACCATGACAACATCGGAAAAAAAAACAGAGACACAACACGAGTACGGCACAGAAAAGAAAAATGAAGACACACACACACACACACACACACACACACACACACACACACACACAGATGAACAACATTAAATAAGCATGGTAACATGATGGTGATTTCGTATGATTTCACTACCGATCATAAATCCAGGATGATCGCCAATGCAGATTTTTGTTTTTACATTAGACCCTATGAGAAAATCTTGTGAATTGCTAATTCTTGAAAACCATTCCATACATCAAATTTATATTATCATGTCAGTAATCCACCATATTGATTGATTTACTATTAATCATAAAATTAATGGCTTCGCTTTGAATTAATCACTTAAACCCGTGGGAAGACATTACTCGAAAATAAAATAACTTCTTTTACTGGCATGTGTTGAATGAATTTTTTTGTCAATTTTATAGAGAGCAACTGTTGTCACGGGTACAAGAAACAAAACTCAAAATTAAAAAAAAATCTTTTGCAAACCAACGTTGTTTGATAAAGTACATGATTTTTTACGTTTTTTTTGTAATGGTGATATTTCCATGGAAACAGTATTGTAAGCACAAATTAAACTTTGTTTGAATTGGATCAAAGTTCACTGAATACATCGGCAAACGAATGCCGAAGCAAGAACGACGAAAGGTGAAATTCTAAAGTCATAAATCGCAAATAAGTAATGTCTAAACAAGTGTAGAAATAATTCTGAGTGTGTAGTATTCGAAATATGGTACGTACAACCGAGATAAAAATATAATCATAAATGTGTAAGGGAATTACACAATACATGTAAAGTATTCAAATGATTTTATAATTTTTAAGTAATTAATTTATACTTAACTAGTTCATGACATAGTCAAAGAAAACAATATATTCCAATGTCTTGTAAATGTGGGTTCATGTGTGGATTCATAATGTCATTGATTTAGATTTCATTGTTGTTTTAACTACCACAATGAACTTTCTCAGAAGTCTTCCGTCATCCTGTAGAATTTTTATTATATGTTTGTCGTTTTTGCAGTTTTTTTATATCACTCTGAAATGTCTAAGTAGTTCGGTTCTCACTTACTAGTCTTCGTCGTCCTGAAAATTTGCCATTATTCTTCTAGTTGATCTTAATTTCATTCAAAACTTTCAAAGTAGCATTCGCGTCCTGCAGATTTGCCATTATTCTTCCAGTTGATCTTAATATCATTCTAAACTTTCATAGTAGTATTCGTCGCCCTGCAGATTAACCATTATTCTTCTAGTTGATCTTAATTTCATTCAAAACTTTCATGGTAGTATTCGTCGTCCTACAGATTTGTCATTATTCTTCTAGTTGATTTTAGTATCATTTTAAACTTTCATGGTAGTATTCGTCGTCCTGCAGATTTGCTATTTAACTTCTCTTCATGCTGTTCTTTATTTTTAGGAAGTATTTGTCATCCTGTCCATTTGCCATTATGTTTGTCTGTTTGTTGTTTTAGGTTTCTTTTGAACTCTCCAAGTAGTATTATGCTTCCATTCATGTTGTTTTGAAAAACACTCTGAAATATTTATGAAGTCTTTGCGTCCTGCTCATTTGCCATTATTCCTTCCTTTTTGTTGGTTTATAAATATCACTGTGATTTTGGCATGTCATTTAGATCTTTTGGTTGTTGGTACTCTATCAGATTTAAATATCACTCTGATTTTGGCATGTCATTTCGATCTTTTGGTTGTTGGTACTCTATCAGATTTTACATTTATATAGGGTTTAAGGTTTTCCAAATGTTTCATTTTGATTTGTACTAAAGAGACAAAAGTTGTCAAAATTGCCATATTTAGAAACTATAAAAAAAAAACAAAAAAATTTTCACAGTGACTTCGGTATTTTGCCATTCATTACCACTGGGCTGATGCCTCTACTAGTGGACTGTTTGTCTCCTAGAGTATTCACCCATCCAGTGGTCAATGCTTCGGTGCTGACGTTTTCATTTGGAAACTTGTGACATTCAAAGCTTAGAAAATTTTGCGTAAGACTATGAGATATCTATCTTCATCTTTAGTAGCTCTGTCCTAATTTTGTCTTTTTTTGACGCTTGGTTGTTTGTTCTCTGTCAGATTTTACAGGTGTATGGTTTATTGTATTTCAAATGTTTTGATTTCGATTTGATTGGCACTAAAGAGACATAACTTGTCGAAATGACTTGTGCAGAAACTAAATTTACAGTAACATTGACATTTTGTTATCCAATTTTTCCATGTAGTCTTCATGCACATTTTCCAGTATCATTGTTTTTTTTTTGTTGTTGTTTTGAATATAAACTCTAAACTTTCCCAGTATTCTTCTTCGTTTTGCTGATCTGCCATTATGATTTGTCTTTAGTATTGGTATAGCAGATTTAAGCTTTCACAGATGCACCAAGTACTATTTTGGAGATAAAAGATACGGAATAAATATGCAAAACCATTTGAAAAGCATATGGAAGTCATTGTTTGTATGTGATGCCGTCATCTATTGCGACGCACTAGAAGGCTTTTCGGTTGTCATTTAGATTTTTCTTTTTCCTCCCAATGCGATTGATTTGATTTGATTTGAACTTTTTGGGGCCATTTAGGGCTATATGGTGTGAGGTTCCTTACTGTGTTGAAGACCACACGGTGACCCCTAGATGCTTTGTTTTGGGTCGTTTAACCTGGATATGGGATGTTGTCTCCTTGACATTTACCCTATTTCCTTTCTTTTTCATATATATTATTTGCTAAATATTACAGCAAAAAGGATCAGAAACAAGTTCTGCCAAGTTCTTGTCCTTAAATACAATGTTTTACAATAATATGTGAGCATGAAAAGTGATCAAACATATAAATATATTATATTGTATATACAAAATGATTGCAAGAGGAACATAAAGATTCAAAATATGAAAGAAAGAAAAGAGAGTACTACTTATTTGGTGTGTGTGAACTGCTCGTTAAGAATGCTAATTACACAATTAAGAACCGCTTTGAATTTTTTATAAACTTTTGAACACTTTTGAAGACATTTTCATTTTGTTCGTTTGATAAGCGACTATCTTCATTTGATTGAAGATGTAAGTTGACCTCAAGACCGACTTGCAGCCAATCTATGAATAATACATAATACATAATACATAATGAATAATACATAATGTGCATGAAGACTACATGGAAAAATTGGGTAACAAAATGTCAATGTTACTGTGAATGATAATAGACTATTTATCAATATCTTACGCAAGTTTGTGTATAAATGCGATAAACGAAGTGTTGGAAATGGCAGATCTACCTCTGTTTTAAAGATTTGGTGATTTCTTTTCTCGTATTGATAAAAGAGAGGAAGTCTTTGCTAACATTTCTTTTTTCATATTTGTAGGTTGCGATGACAAGAATAGAAATTGCTACAGCTTGGCTTCACAAGGGGAATGTTTTAAGAACCCTGAATATATGCTGGTCAATTGCATCAAAAGCTGTAATGATGGTTAGATATCATTTTGCTTCATTATAGTGAATAATGCACTCTTTACCCAGTGCGAATTTATTTCTCAGCAGCCTACCTCCTCGGTATATGAAGTTTATATATCACAGTTGAGTCTTGGTTTTTGAGAGTGTACACTGTTATATAGTCCCCGAGGGTATTTACCAGCCCAATAGTCAGTACTTCAGTGCTGACCCGAAAGCCGATTATTCGGAACCTTGCAATATCTAATTTTTTTGTAAATTATGCTTACAATTAAGGAGCATCTCCCTCATGCAAAGCTCTGTCCTTAGCTGATTTCGGCTTTACATTTGGATAATATTGGTTTTTTGTTCTCGATCAGTTTTTAAACATCTTTGAGTTGGTGGTCTTCCAAACGTTTAGATTCTATCTGCACTGATGAGACATAAGTTGTCGAAATGCGCATATGCAGAAACAAAATTCGCAGTAAGTTCGGTATTTAGTTATTATATAAATTATAAATATAAGTGAGCCTAAATTGGCCATTGAGGAACACCATATATAACTGTATTTTTACCAGATTTCATTTTTTTTCAAAATGAACTTCTTATTGTCTGTATGATAAATAAGGTTGTATTCAATTAGAAATAAGACATCACTTGGCACGTAGTGGTTTTGCAGTTACAAGTAAGGGATATGAATTTTCATAAAAACAGTATATTTATAAAAAAAAAACGTCAGGTAAAATTTTCGTGTTGAATAACTCTGACTACAAGAGTGGTAAATATCCTCAGGGACTTCCAGGCAATGGAATCGATCTAATAGTTTAAGCATACAAAAATATCCAATTTTCATAATAGGCGGTATATTTTTCTATTTTTTTACGTGTTTCAAGTAGTAACGTCTTACCAGAAACATGCTAATCGAATGATATGCATGACAATTTTACATGAAAAGTGTGAATGAATAACTAATTACACAAAATATCGAAATATGAGACCAAACCTTGTACAAATGACACCAACAGAATGCAATACATGGACTGAAGCCTCGGTTTTTAAGGGCTTTGAATTTGATTTTAGATGTAAATCTCTATAAAACGCAATAAATGTTCGATTCAGACAAATCTAACTACTGGGCTGGTGAATACCCTCGAGGACATCTGGTCAAATAGACAATGACATCGACCCATTGTATGCCTTGAATTGATAGTCCTGATGTCGAGCTGGGGTGTCCTCTGTATGCAAAGAGGCTAAACATTTTTTTCAGATTTAGATTAAAATTGACTTAACCAATGAAAAATTTTATGAAAAGCTTAAATGTTTCAGAGATATATCTAATTTACTCTACTTTGTAGTGTGTCTTGATCACAGCTCACATTGTATGTCATGGGCATTAAATGGAGAGTGCACTAAAATTCCAAAGTATATGTCGGTTTACTGCAGGTCCAGCTGTGCAAAATGTCAGATACATGATATCATTCGTGTTATTATCAGCATTCGTATAGGGTCTATAAGTCGCGTCGCGGGACCCCCGATGTTCCGATTGCCCCGAATATTCACAATGACATTACAATATTCGAAAATGCTCCCGCCAAAAATGACGTTGTAGTATTATGACGTTCAATTTTATTTTTTTTTGAAACGTCATACTAGTATATCTTCAACTTTCGGGTACAATTTATGTATCAGGAAGTTTCAAAATTGGCCGAAACTTACAAGACCCTATATTAAGAGATTAAAAACTTATCATTATAATTATAATTTCAAACCTCCAGACCGAAATTGAGACTACAATTGAGAATATAAACATATTTACACTCAAGAACAAAATTAATCATTCACACTAACCGAACAAAAGAACACTTGCATCGTGATAACTGCACGGTACGCCTGACACTAGTTGACACAAGTGAAAGTGTTCATGTATACTTTTATAATTCATTCCTACATGGGAATAAATCAATGAACGTTAAATGCATTCTTGAACTATAAATTACAAACGAGAAAAAATTGAGAATCGACATTTTGGAATTATCGACTGTAAAATAGTAAACAAGCACAATAAGAAAAAAGTCCCTAAATCAAAATAGCAAAGCAACTGTAAATTTAGTTTTTGTGTGTTGCCCTTTCGACAACTCATGTCTCTTCAGTGCAAATCAAAGCAAACATCTAGAGGAACATAAACTAAATATGTGTAAAAGCTGATAAAGAAGAAATAGCCAACATGATCCAAATGAAAAGCCAAGCCCAGGTAAGGACAGATATACTCCTAGCTCTTTTTTCCGAACATTGTTATAGATCTTGTAATATGTCACTACGCATAACTGTTGCAGGTTCAATAAGTTCAGATTGCTGCCAGGACCAGAGTGTTAATTGTCCATACTGGCAAACGCTTGGACACTGCAGGAGTAATTCGAGTTTTATGCATCAAAACTGTAAAAGGAGTTGTGATCTCTGTAAATTACATATTATTAAATAAACATAAAATTCCTCAACTGGATTTTATTCTATATATGCAGATTACCATTTCGATCATTTTATGTCTCTTCAATGCAGATCAAAATAAGAATTATCATAAAGAGATGTTAGACAAAATAATCAAAATGGCCCAAAAACAACTCCAAACGTATATGTAATCAATAAAGCAGAAAGGGAAAATTGGAAGTAACGGCAATATCGACTACACGAGGGAATATTCCTTTGTTATATACAAGTTCTAGCACTGATCTATAATAAAAGTACGGGTTTTCAAAAACCAACTAGTTATTCGTTAAAGTAGTTCGTTTTCCGCTAAGCCTTTAGAAGTAACTTCAATTTCTTTGAAAGAGAGTACAAGTTTAGCTTTTATAAAAGCTTAGAACGTAATCCACTAAGCATTTTTAACCTAAATTAGCAAAGGAGTGTCATTTTTTGGTCTAGATGATATTTTTAGGGGCTGCCTAAGAAATTGCCTCAGGGCAAGGTTCAGTTTAAAATATTTACAAATATGGTACCATCATATGAAATTCGCATACCAAATGATAACACCATAGCACTTTATGACAACACTCTAGAAGCAACGACATTGACCTTAGATTAAGGTTGAAATATTTTGCAAATATGATACGTCAAGAGAGCTCTCATCTTTGAAAAGGTCAAGTATCAAATGTAAACACCTTAGCGCTTAATCACCAGCTTTTAAAACAAAGCTTAATTTTAGTAGTTCATTCATCACTGTTGGCATTCGGAATCGTATATTCTACCTTTGCAGCTCACCATACCAACACATTATCATTCATATCATATAGAGCTGTGTGCAACACTGATATCTATCTACAAATATGGTATATCCATGAAGCTCACATCAAATGCAAGTCATATACCAAATACGACAATCTACCTTCTAGAAGCAAGATTAAAGTTTAAAAAAAACACCAGGGCAAGTGGATGGTCAAAATGACGTACCAATATGGTACCTACAAAAAGCTCTTTTCATATGGAAGTCAGACCAAATACAAACACCCTAGCACTTTTATGACCAGCTTCTAGAAGAAAGGCATACGTTTTGCAAAAAATATCCTCAGGGCAAAGACAAGGTAAAAAATCTACAAATAACGTTCCTTCAGATAGCTGTTATCATCGGAAAGTAACATACCAAATATGAACACTCAAACATCTAGAAGCTAGATTAAAGTTTTGAAAAGATTGCCTTTGGGCAAGGTTATGGTCAAAATGTCTAAAAATATGGTACCTCCAGAAAGCTCTTTTGATAAGAAAGCCAATTATCAAATATAAACAGCCTATCAGTTAATGACTACCTGATGAACCAAGGTTTAAAAAGTCACTGGGGACAAATTCAAGGTATCTACGTATGTGATACTTGCACAAAGCTCTTATCATAGGCAAGTCAAATTCCAAATATCAACAGCTCTCCACTTTTTAGGTTAAAAAATGCCCTCAGGACAAGGTCAAAAGTCCAAAGTTAATATAAAAAATTGTCTCAGTACAATGCCAAGGTCCAAATGTTTACAAGCTCTCACCATATGCAAGTGATATACCAAATAGATATACCTTAGCAATTATTGACCTGCTACTGAAAGAAAGGTACAGTTTTCTCGAAAACTATCCTGACGAAATGTCTACACTATGGAACATGTGTGAAGCTCTTATATACAATACATCGGACAACGAATACCGAGGCAATGGTGAGAAGGGAAAATTCCAAATTAAAAATCACGGTAATTTATATCCAACACGAATTGAGACATCAAAAAAAAAAGAAAAAGAAAATAAAACCCAAAGTGAAATGATGAAAAACGCAATAAAAAAAAAATAGCAGTGTGAACCCTAAAAAACTTGAGGAATCGTCAGTCGATCCGGAAGGGTCAGCATTATCTGCTCCACAGTGCATCGTTGATATGTTTGGAATATAATAACCGATAAAAAATATGTATAACAATAATAGGTGTATTATGTACTGAGAAACTTAAAAGTTTATACTGTTATATCAGTTTTTTACTATGTAAAAATATTTTCTTGATTTAATATTTCAAAATCCAAAATAAAAAGGTGAGTTTAAAAACAGTTGTTTTAATGTTTACTTTTTAAAACCCCCCTTATCTTACTCATTAAGTCCACCAGGCTCAAGTGTTCTAAGCTGGTATATCTCAAATTGAGTTTGCGAGCTTCTTTATCCCAAGGTGAATCACTTTTAAATGTAATGTCCATAAACCGATGCCCAGTTCTTAAAAAAGCCTGGTAAGAGGACAGTCCCTTTCTTCCACACTGAATGAACGGTGATTGTAAAACCGTTTGTTGAAGTTGTCACCCTTTTACCTAGCATACTGTAATTTACAAGACTTACATAAACAGTGTTTTGGATTTGCAATTTGATTCCGCATAAATGGAGTATTGTTGTCCAGTAACAGTGCAGTTAAATGTGTTTTGGGTATTAGCAGCTCTGCAATAAGCGCAGTTGCTTGTATCGCAAGGCCGGTAGTCTCCTATTGTGGATTTAGGCTTTTGAGATATTTTAGCTGAAACAAGTATGTCTTTTTATGCTTTGGCCAGTGAAAAGATGTTAACGGTGGAGTTTAAATTTTTTGGTCAAGCAGGGATCATTCTCTACTAGGTTGTAGTGTTTTTGTATAATTTTTGGGATCGGCTTTAGCCTGGATGCAATGTTAGTACAACGGGAATCCGTTCTGATGTATTTTTATACCCCGCCGTTAGACGACGGTGCATTTAGATTTACACTTGTCCATAGTCACGTCTGTCCATACATCCGTACGTACGTCCGCGAAGTTTCGTCAAGGATTTCTCAGCTTGTGTATGCAGTAATGATTTGATATTTGGTCTGAAGCTTTGATATAATGAGTTGTACAGTGTCTCCCAGTACTTCCCTTTTAACAATTACTTTGATTTTTCCCTTGATAGCCATATATTGAAATTTTTCGTTAAGGATTTCTCAGCTTGTGTATGTTATAATGACTTGATATTTGGTCTGAAGCTTCGGTATGATGATTTGTACCGTTTCTCCTCTTTTCAAGTCCGTCACGCATCTACTTACTGTTTGCCGATATATATCTGAGGTGGCATCCCTGTCCCATTGACACATTTTCTTTTATTTTCTTTATACTCTAGCAGACTAGCCTTGGTGATATGTTTTACCTTCTCAAAAGATCTAGAGATATAGGGTCTTTATAACCACGTGCGACATGATTGTTTCCGAGTTCGTCTAGTCTAGTTTTGTTTTTGTTCCGTTGAACAAATTGTTTTGAGGCGGACCGCTTGAAGAAGGGGTGCTTTTAGCACAATGAGGTGAGCGGCAGCTACTCGGAGAGAGAAACTGGTGCTTGCCTGTCTTTTTTGTATCGATTTACTCAATTTGGCAAATTTTTGGACGTTACATCGCTGTTGTGACATCTATGGTAACATTGCCGGTACTTCGTCCAGCGCCCTAGACTACTCGGCTATCTAGGCTATATAGAAATATAGCTTTCGGTTACCGGGTAATACATAATGTACCTCCTAGTAGGTTTAATCTAGGGTTGTGACGAAGTACATTGTATTGTCACAATTAATGTATAGTCATGTCAAACATGGAGACATTCCGAACGCACCGTGTGTATGTTAAATAATCAGTTCCGTTTCCCTATTTCACCTTGCTCAAAATTCGTAATAAATACGTTCTTGGATGTCCAGATATATTGTTTGGAATTCAGTGCCTAGTTCAATAACAGTGTAAGTTTTACATTATATTTTCATTATATTTGGATGAAGATTAATCCGTTTAACGTTACTACACAACAGTTTATTGTGAATATCAGCTCTAGACGTTAATTACATAATTTGCAATAAATATCGATTTTTACGGAATGTTCATCTCACACAGAAACGTACAACTGTTGATTATAATTATATTTACAACTTTCAACAAAGTATTTAAAGTTTTTATGTATTATTTCCGTCTACAAGAGGAAGATAAACAACCGATATTCAGTTGCATAATTCGTATAAATATAGCATGTACGGCAAGCAATTAGTGACATTTAAATACATCCAGATATAATTATGGAACACATATTCCGTGTGTTACACCAATTCAACTGTATTCTTCCGTGACTATACCGGAACTTCATGTATAATATTATACACAGACACACGTCATATTTGTGTTTATTTATGCAAAGTATTGTGTATTTAAATATGTTGATATTCTACTCATAATTACGGTAGCCTAAGATGACTATAAATTCTCATTATTTTGGACACATAACTTATGATTGTTAATTATTGTATTTTTCAGGTTTTTACCAATTGTTCACCGGCTAATTAAAATAGTTGATCCACACTGGGTTTTCATTTTGAATTGGGCCAACGAACTAGGTTAAGCTCGCTGAGTCCGGCTCAGTACATACATGATGAACACCAGCACTAGACCTCTGTGATTCGTTTTAATACACAGAATCATAACTGGCAAAATATGCAAGTCATCGCAATTGATAAAACAGGTCATGGAACTCAAACCAGAGAAGATCCACAGAAAGCTACTGGATTGATCTGGAAACACAGACTAAATACAAGAGTTATAGATCAATAAATGCATTCAATTCCTGCGAAGAAAAAGGTTATGAATAAATACCGACTTTTTTTTAACAAAGAAAAACATCCCTAAAATCCCTATATTGCTAGATCTAAACAGATAAGATAGTAGACTTTCAATTTGAACAAGATGAATAGCAGGAGTATAACATGTCTTATTTGTATATTGTTTACACTTAAGGGTTTTTGCTACTCCATTTGAAAATAAATAGGATTTCAAATAAATGAGATTTTTTGTTGAAAAATTAAAAAAGGAGAAATTTAAGTGAAAAAAAATTCATAGGTTGATGATCACGTTTTTCAGATTTAAGTGATTGAAAATTTGGCGGGAAACTGAACTCCTCAGATTTTTCATAAGATTAACATTAGCCAGGTTTGATCAAAAATGAATGTGACAGAATACATAAAATCTGATAAAATTTTCGCAGAATGTTCATAAAGATGTATAAAATGAAATTATGAGAAAAAATAAGGGGTCCATGGGCAAAAATTATAATGCTTTTAAATGGATAAAACCAGAGAATCCCGAAAATCTGACAGAAATTCCATGACATGAGTAGCGAACCTCCTTAATACTGTTTGTATTTCAACTCTATCTGAGACTACTCTAGAATATAAAACATTGTCGTCTACATATGATGAACCTAAATGCATAAAATCAGGAAAATTAATCCCAATTCAACTTTTAAGTATCTGGTGAAAAAAGAAATCAAGTCATTGAAGTCAAGGTAACATGAAAACTACCAGGCTGAAATCATAATAATAAACTTTATATGGAGAGTCCGAGTGTTACTATTGCTAAGTCAAGGACATGGATGTAAAAAAATTAATAAAGTCAATGAACCATGAAACTAAGGTCAAGGTTACTTGACAGGTGTCAGACTGGCATTTACCCATCAATATGTAACAATAAACCAAATATGGAGGGTCTTGATTCTTAAATTGACTTGGAAATGGACGCAAAAGTAAAAAAAAACTTAACAAAGTCGGTGGACCATGAAATTAAAGTCAAGGATACATGACAAGTGTCAAACTGGCATTTTACCCATTAATATGCAACACTTTACCTAGTATAGAGGGTCAAGGTTCTTTAATTGCTTAGAAATGGACATACATGTAAAAATTTAAAAAAAACCTCACCGAACCATGAAACTGAGGTCAATTTAGGTTACATGACAGGTGTCAGACTTGCATGTACTCATTTAGATGATGCATTACACAAAATATCGTTTCTCTATGCATTAAAATGGATCAGAAATGTGTAAAACTATGTCGCAATACTTACAGAGTCACTGAACCAAGCAAAGAGGCCAATGTCACTTGAAAAATGTTAGACTGGCATGTACCCAGTAAGATACATCAATACACTAAATATTTAGGATCTATGCATTAAAAATCTTGAAAAAAGGACTTAAATGTGAAACTATGTCGCAATTTTCATGGAGTCATTGAACCATGAAAACAAGGTCAAGTTCATCTGATGCATCTTATGCTGGAAAGCTCTAACCATAGCCTACGTGTGGACACATGATCTTGTGCATAAATAATATATTTTAAAAGTGATTAAGGTTTCGGTAAAGTTTACGACGCCGCGGCCACCGCCGCCGTCGGAAAGTAATTACCCATGTCTCCCTTTCTGCGACTTCCTCGCTGGCGAGATGAAAAATTAAATCAGTCAATTACATTTCGATGACTGGAGGCGTGTCCTCAATTCTAATATAATCATAGGATGATAAAATTTACTTTGTAGACCGACAGAAAATTCGGTCTACCGCATGGGACACCTGAGGCACACATTGTTATGAAAGGTCTGTTTGATAGCTGACTGGTTTGTCCTTTTCCAACCATTAGACAAAACCATGTAAAAACTAGAAGCCAAGGCGTGTTTTTGATTCAAAAACGAATGTAAAGTGCATAATGTTCTTTCAGTGATAAAACACAAATAAGTTTTATGTTGCCACCAGGTGGCCATTCATTCCAGCTAGACAATATGCACAACTAAGCATGATGGTCAACAATCCTGTGAAGATTAGTTGAAATCCTTTGAAAGATGTTGGAGAATTGGCGTCCACAAACTTAATTTTGAAAAAATTCTAAGTCTAAAAGGGCAATAACTCCGACAAAAATTAGCCGATCAATCCGGCGAGACGATATGCTCAACTAAGCATGATGGTCAACAATCCTTTGAAGTTTGGTTGAAATCCGATGAAAGATAGAGAATTGGCGTCCACAAACTTAATTTTGAAAAATTCTAAGTCAAAAAGGGGCATAGCTCCGACAAAAATTAGCCGATCAATCCAGCGAGACGATATGCACAACTAGCCATGATTGTCAACAATCCTGAGAAGTTTGATTAAACTCCGAAGATGTAGGAGATGTGACGGGCGGACTGACGACAGACGGAAAAGGCAAAAAAAATATGTCCTCAATTCTAATATAATCATAGGATGATAAAATTTGCTTTGTAGACCGACAGAAAATTCGGTCTACCGCATGGGACACCTGAGGCACACATTGTTATGAAAGGTCTGTTTGATAGCTGACTGGTTTGTCCTTTTCCAACCATTAGACAAAACCATGTAAAAACTAGAAGCCAAGGCGTGTTTTTGATTCAAAAACGAATGTAAAGTGCATAATGTTCTTTCAGTGATAAAACACAAATAAGTTTTATGTTGCCACCAGGTGGCCATTCATTCCAGCTAGACAATATGCACAACTAAGCATGATGGTCAACAATCCTGTGAAGATTAGTTGAAATCCTTTGAAAGATGTTGGAGAATTGGCGTCCACAAACTTAATTTTGAAAAAATTCTAAGTCAAAAAGGGCAATAACTCCGACAAAAATTAGCCGATCAATCCGGCGAGACGATATGCACAACTAAGCATGATGGTCAACAATCCTTTGAAGTTTGGTTGAAATCCGATGAAAGATAGAGAATTGGCGCCCACAAACTTAATTTGAAAAATTCTAAGTCAAAAAGGGCAATAACTCCGACAAAAATTAGCCGATCAATCCAGCGAGACGATATGCACAACTAGGAATGATTGTCAACAATCCTGAGAAGTTTGTTTGAAATCCGATGTAAGATGTAGGAGAATTGGCGTCCAAAAACTTAATTTTGAAAAATTCTAAGTCAAAAGGGGCCATAACTCTTACAAAAATTAGCCGATCAATCTGGCGAGACGATATGCACAACTAGCCATGATGGTCAACAATCCTGTGAAGTTTGATCAAACTCCGAAGATGTAGGAGATGTGACGGGCGGACTGACGACAGACGGAAAAGGCAAAAAAAATATGTCTCCCCTTAAGAGGGGAGACATAATTCAAGGTGCATGTAAATTCTCTAATTCTGAAACAGTACTGAGGTAAAATGTTGAACAGCTATTGTAATATTCCTTAATATTCAAACATTAACAAGGACAAATTATTACCACAAAATTCAGTAATGAAGACAGACTAAATTTTAACAGTTTGATATACAGGACAACACAAAACCTTAAGCACTGACAGTGGAAACTTCCATAAAACCGAAAGTGAGTTCAGGTGTTCCGGAAGGGTAAGTATGTCGTGCCCTGCATACAACATCCGTCACGCTCTCAGTGACTCAACCGAGTTTAAGTCAAGACTTGAAATGTTAAATCCTTAAAGACCTGAAATCTAGCTTAAAAGTGTGTTTTCTTTAGGACACCGACGCGTCATATCTTTCAATAACGCCATGGTGACGTCAATTGAATTTCATGGGGGGAATGTAAGGAACAAAGTCCCTGACTCAGCAGCTTTTAGGAGTCTTGCTTTATTAATAACACTGTATTTAAACTACTTCAACAACAGTAACGAATCAACTGTGAAATATACACTCCATAATACCATAATATTTTTAAATATTATATGGTGAAATTACGCCTTGTATTTTGGATTCTTCTGAGAAAGTACATCGTTTATGGATTTAGGACGATATAATCTGTTTTAAAATTTAGTGATTAGGGTTGATTTTGGGATTTCTTTTTCTTTGCCCGGTAGCAGTACCCTCCCTACTCATCCCTTTCAAATTCTTATACCAACCTTATGAATATTGACCTTTGTAAAATATTTGCGTGTCAACGCTAAGGCTTTGCTAACTTAATTTAAAAGTGAAATATGTATATGTTAACGCCAGGGCTGTGTTATCTAAATGTAGAAATTACCCATCAATGTTTAACAAGCAATTTCACTCTAGTCATGAATATCTTAAAAGTAGCGATACGTGTATACATATTCATTCATAAAGGGCATGAAATATTAAAAACAAGTAAAAAACCCTTCAAATGTTAATACATACATTCATTTCAAAATCTACGTTCAAACGAATATTTTGAAAATGTTTTAAGACATTTGTTGTCTCGTAAAGACAATTATTGAAAGTGGTCCCTTGCTTGAGCTTGGGGAACATTCTGTGAAAGTTTCATTGAATTTCACCAAGTGGTTTAGTAGGAGTTATCGTCACAAAGTGTGCACCCTTGTGGCGAACGAACGGACACAATGATCACCAAGTAACGCCCCTCTAAGGCGTGGGCATAAAAATGCTGTTTCACAATGGAATTATGTATTTTAGATTCTTAGAAAATTTCATTGCTATTTCAACGGATCTAGGAGGGGTTATTGCCACAAAGTGTGTACATGTACCCCTATGGCGGACACAGGCGTGCACCATGATACTATATACCGCCAGGCTAAAGCGGGGTGGGGGGGGCTAAAACAAAGAAAAAAAGAAAAACAGACAAACAGAAAAAAAACAAAAACAAAACAAAACAACAATACAAAGCAAAACAAAAACAGAGAGAGAAAAAAAAAACAAAACAAAAATACATCAATAAAAAAACAAAAACAAACCAAAAACAAAAAAAAACAAACAAACAAACAAAAAACAAAAAACAAAAGCAAAAACAATAATAATAATAAAAAAAAACACAAAAACAAAATACAAAAAACAATAACAACAACAACAACAACAACAACAAAAAAACCAAAAAGAAAAAACAACAACAAAACAATAAAAAAATACAAAAAAAAAATACAAAAAAAAATAAAACAAAAACAAAAAACGAAACAAACAAACAAGAAAAAATAGAACAAACAGAACTAAAAGAAAAAGAAAATGACATCAAATTTTCAAAATAGGTGGTGCACAATGACACTCTATTAAAGTTTCCACTAAACGGTCTAGGAGGAGTTGTCGCCCGAAAATAGGTACCCCCATTCAACAATAAGGCACGTACATATTTTACTATTGGAATACCCAAAAATCTTTAGATTCTTAATAAATCGAAATCTTTATTTGCAGACAAAAGACTCGTTAGAGTCATAGCAATACAGTACAAAAAGAACACAATACAAATCGCATGAAACATACAAAAATCATATCTTTCAAACATTTCAAACATTTTTTTTTAATATTAAAACATTAAAGCTTAACCTTCTCCCCTCAGTTCTAATAACCTCTTTATGAAAGAAGCAATAGCTGCTGCACAATTAAGGAGGTAGACCTAGGTTAAGGGACATAACTCTTAAAAATCCTATGTATGTTTGTTTTAATCAGTCTTTATTAATATGTTCTAAGCTTCTAAGTGACATAGATGATTTTAATTCTTTTTCACATAAATGCTTAAAAATCATCGATGAATCAGACTGATGAAAACGCCTTACTGATTTAAAGAGTATTCTCCCTTTGCCTAGGTCTACTACCTTAAGGGCAACATGTATTGAAGACTATGAGAAAATTTCAGAATACTTGTATTTTGTTTTGGAGTCTAGGAGAAGATATTACCACAAAGTGTGTACTCCTATGGCGGACGGAGAACGGAAGGCCCTGCTAACGCATGGGTTTAAAAAACTTATGTTCATTTTAAAGTGCTTAACCTGGTTTGTGCCAATCAAGCTTTTATCTGTTGTGCTTGAAGTTGGTTCGATTTTACTGGCCTTAAACACCACTGGACATTTGAGATAAGATTAAACTTTACATTCAATCTTCTAATTATTATAATATACCAAAATGTCACGAAGTATACTTGTCATACAAGTCGTCTTATTTCATTTCTTCAATACCTCGGGTAGGTACTATTTTTTTAAAGTTCATTTAACTCAAACAGAAGTTGAAAGAAAAAGTTTATGAAAAAGGTCAGTAGCAATATTCCAACACTTTGTATAGGGCTTCGTTTGGGGATTACAAATAACAAGACTCTGTAGGCATAGGTTCTCGTTTTCAGAATAGATAATCATAGTTGTAAAACTCGGTTTGGTGAATTTTTAGTGGGTGGTATAAAGTAATCATTGTGTCCGTTCGTCTGATCGTTTGTTCGTTGTTTATTCGTTCGTCCGTTCGTTAGTCCATAAGGATACGCTCTTTGTGGTAACAACCCCTCCTATATCTTCGATGCATAAAGCCATAGTACCTATTTTGTGGCGGCAACTCCTCCTTGACCGCTGGATGAAATCTACTGAAACTTTAACAAACTTTTCACTACATATTGCCGTTGTGTACTAACTATCTTAAAATTTGATTTGATGTTTCTTTATTTTCTACAGAAAAAAATGTATTTTGCTTTATTGCTAAATTAAGGCACCCCTTTTCGTGGCGACAGCTCTTTTTAAACCACTATAAGTAAAATACACTGACTTTTGAAGAATCTTTAATGCATAATTTCATTGTTCACCAGCTTTTAAAATTTGGAATATAATTTTTTTGAAGTTTTTCATAGCAAAAAATGTATTTGAGTTATCATTCTTTCTTGTACATAAAAATTATATATATTTAGTTTTATTTCATATTTTTATTTCGTTGTCCTCTATGTATAACAGCTATACAAACGTTCTTACTCTGTCTAATGTATATGACATTCGCAACATATATCTTTATTTTTATTTGAGTTATCGATGTCAGACTTCAGGATACTTATTTTGTGGTGACGACTTCTCCTAGACAACTTAGTGATATTCACTTAAACTTCAACAAAATGTAAAGTGCATATTGCTATTATGCACAAACTAGTAAAATTTGATTTTAATTTCTTTTTAAAGAAAACATACCTTGCCTTACCACTGTCTTGTAACCTGTACGGCATTTTTTGTTGAATCATAATAAGATGGCGGATCATCCGAGCCCGATTAGGTAGACACCTCATTTTTTCTCCTTTTCACTCACTTGACCTCGTTTTGTATGACATGTGTTACTGTACAGATCCCAAATATAATGGGGAGTCTCCACACCAAGCGTCATGGACCAACGTTCACACATAAACTTGTATTTAATGTTCAAACTGAGAGTCCGAAGTGCTATGAAAAATCCAGGCAAAATTATGATGTTTGATTGAACTTTACATCGAGTCAATCCACTTTTCCCAACAAAAGTGGATGTTAATACCCATTTTGTACCTAATAGAGATGTTTCACATTTTGACGAAAGAGAACCTAAACGTACGGGGACTAGTTATTGCACAAAAATTAAAAAAGTGACAGTAAATTTAAAATTTAAAACACCTCCAATTACAATGTTGTGATACTTTAACTGAATAATTATAAAGGCAAAGTAGTTGAAAAATCTTCATTCTGAGCCATATTTCCTTCGTAAATTGCTTCGTATCGTTTCGTCGCTTTCGTTACGTACGAAAGAGACGAACGAAAGACATTCGAGTTGTCCTTCTTAAATTTAAAAATAGATCAGTCATGCATTTCTCATTATGCCATTTGTAAAATGAATGTGAAGAAGTAACAGTTCGATGCCATAGTACAAAGTTCAAAAAATAAAATTTAATTTGTGTTTCATGCAATACTTGAACCATATGACCAGTAAGCATAATATCTATTATATATTTTGAGAATTTTACACGCCAGGGGGGGAGGGTCTACATAAATAAGAATTTCTCTCATTTCATTGTATCCAGTGTCGGATTTAGGGGGGTCCGGGTGGGCCCGGCCCCCCTTAGGTTAGAAAATATTTAAAATTCCTAGGGGTTTTTAAAAAAAAAATTGGGTTCCGCCCCGACCTCCTTGTGGAAAAATCTTTTATTTTTTGGGGGGCGGGGGTCTCCTCTAAGGTAAAGCATGACATTTGGTTTACTCGGTCTAGAACATATCTTGTATGGCGAATGATTTCAGGCTTTTCCGTCTTTCATTCTAACATTCATTTCTCGCTCCGTTTCATTATTTTTTTTATAATTAATATACGTGACTTTGTAAACAATTGAGTTAACTTGTATTTGTGGTGTCTGTTTGCTAGTTATGACATTCTGTTTTCGGGGGAAGGGGGGGTCAGAGACGGTGACACTTTTATGAAAAAGAGTGGATTTCAAATTTGACACGTGAATGAAAAATGTGGTACTTCGAGTTCATGTCATCGAAAGTGCAAATCTTTATTCAATAGCCTGAGACATGCAATGTTGTTTAAA